>JAQZBX010022384.1:0-31608 GCA_029593785.1 Cabassous unicinctus
AATAAGTTGCTTGGGATCAGTCACTGTGTCTTACTGTTTTACAGTGCTGATATTCTAGAGATGAGTCCACAGTCTTAATGATACAACTGAAATTGACTGTTGGCCACAGATTAATTTATTTTAGAAGATGATGTGTGGGTGGTGGCTGGTAAGAAGAGTGGAGGAGATGGGATAGGTCAGAGGAGAATATATTCAAGATAAATAAACACCAAATTGTATAGGCTCTCAAAATATGCTTTCTGCAAACGACCTTGCTGGTACTTCTGTACTTTTCTGTGTTGAAAACCTGCTAGATAAAACTTGCTTCCACCCACTGGAAAAACATTGCCTTTATTATGAAGAAAATGTATTGTCAACTGTGTCCTTTGACTTTCATGCATGTTGCTCATTTTGATGCCCAGAATTAAAATACGCTTTTAGTTTTTATTTGAATTTGTACTGTGATATATATACAAGTTTCTTTCACAAAAGTTACAATTTCATTTTCTGAGAAGGGCACTTATGGAAGAGAAGCTGCTTTGCACATATTTTGGTCTGAATCTAGGTTTTTGTAAATAACTTGCTTATATAACAATGCAATTGTTAGTCCTGCTTCCTCATATATTTAAATAATTATTTGTATCCTGTACTTAATTGTGTGTCTGCAACCTTATGTTGAGAGTAGTGGATCACAAAAGCCAGACTACAACAAGCTTTCATTGGCTCTCAGTATAATTTGGAAAATAAGAATAATAGTAAGTTGTTTTATAAAGCTAACTTTATTCAGTTTAAAAGAGTATATCAGTTTTCTAGAGCTGCTGTAGCAAAGTAACACAAATTGGGTAGCTCAAAACCACAGAAATTTATTGTCTGAGTTTGGAGGCTAGAAATCTGAATTCAAGGTATTGGCAGCGCCGGGCTCCCTCTGAAGTCTCGAGGGCAGGACCCTTCCTTGCCTCTTGCAGCTTCTGATGGTCTCAGATCTTCCTTGGCTTGTGGCAGTGTAACTCCCATCTCTGCCTCTGTCTTCACATGGCTGCGTACCCTCGTCTCAACTTAATCTTAATTTGTTACATCTGCAAAGACCCTGTTTCCAAATAAGGTCACACTGTGAGGTTCTGGGTAGACATGAGTTCTGGGGGACAGTATTCAACCCAGTGTAAGGAATGTCCTTTATTCTGTGATTTTGGTTAAGTATCCTTTCTTTCACCAAATGATGGTGATAGGAGAATGGTAGCTATTCTAAAATGTTCTTATTTGACAAAATAAAAAGTTGGAAACTGTATGGGAAATCCTTTTTTGTTTGTTTTTTAGGGCATGAAAACCCGTGAAAACCACTGTTATAAGAGAAGCAAAAGACTATTCCTTATCCTAAAATAGGCATTTGCAAAATAAAAACTGTTTATTCTCTAAAAGACTGTTTTCACCAACCATACTAACCTTCAAAACCTGGAAGAGCTAGTGGCAACTCAGTTTTTCCTACAGGCTGGAAATCCTCATCAAAGCTTGAAAATTAGACTCTCGTGGGCTAGGGGCAATAGTTAACTGGTTTAGGACATAATCCCTGGCCCAGGCTAATGGGAACCTCAGATCCAACTGGGAACACTTGATAAACTGATGCTGGGGCAGCAGAAAATGGGCTCATATGTGCAACACAGGCTCCTCTATCAGGGAAAGACAAGGACTTTCTTGGGGAAGAAGCAAGTTACTGGTGATCAAGTGATATCTGAGAATATAAACCACAATTTTGTGAGGTGGGTCCAATTTCACATTAGCCCAGGACTTGGGCTGGGTGGACTCCCTCTGTGTTACCACTTCTACAGATAGTCTGTTGGCCTCCACAATGAACAGAGGAGTGGCTGGCCCAACCTCTGTTCCTTTTGCGTCCCATTGTCATCAGGAGCTTCCACTATAGTGACACTCTTGGCCTCTCTCCTGTCCCCTCACCTCTCCTTGATGAGGGAAGGAGAGTGACTTACCTGATTGGAGAGTCTGGGAGAAGACATGGAAACTGCTTCATTCAGCCGTCCTGAGCCCTCTCAAATCTGCTGGACTATACAGGGGCTATATTTAGGCCTCTCTTGGGCATTTGGAAAGATTAATGGTGAGGCTTTGCCCTGAAAGTAGTAGCCTGTGGTTTCCAGCTCAACCTGTCATGGGGAGGGTAAGAATATTTCTGGGGTTGATGTTAGGATGCCTATGGAAGCCACTGATTTAAAGCGATGGTCTCCAATCAGCTTTACCGGAAATAAAGCCCACTTGTTGTCTTAGTTTCCAGGCTAAGTCAAATACCACACAATGGGTTGGATTAAACTGTGGGAGTTTATTGGCTCATGGTTGCAGAGGTTGGAAGGCTTGCTTTCCTCCTGGGGTCAAGCCTTGGGGTCCTTGGCTTTCCCATCACACGGAAATGTCCTCTTCTTTCTCTCCTGGGTTCCATTGACTTCTAGCTCTTCTTTGTGGCTTTCTCGCTCTATGTTTGAATTTCTTCTGCTTATAAAAGACTTCAGTATTCCAGATTAAGGTCCATCCTGATTCATTTGGCCACACTTTAACAAAAAATAACATCTTCAAAAGGTCCTAATAACAATGGATTCATAACTACAGGAATGAGATTAATATTAAGAACATGTTTTTCTGGGGTATACAATTCAATCTACCACCCTTGCTATGGTCTTCTCTTGTGCTCTGTTGGCCCTTATGGTCCTTTTACAGATATTTTAGTGTGAATTCACAAGACATAGGCTATAAAAACATATGTTCAATTAGCCATATTTACCTAGAAGTCTTGCTTTTGTTTTCAATACTTAGGTTACTATTTTATTTTATTTTTTTTAAGTTTCATGTGGGGCTTCTTGCTCCAGATATCATTTTTCTGGTGCTCTCTTAAGTGGCTTCTTAAGGACATATGTATCATATGTATCATGAATCTTCATGATGACTTTCAGATCTTGGACAAAGCCTGATGCCTGGATATGCATCCTTTTTACTAATCAAAATATGCATCTGTATGGAAGGCTGTCCTGATGAAGGTGATGGCCTAGCTTCTGAGTCATTCACACCACATCTTCCCACTGGTCCAGCTACTTATCTGAATTACCTCCACTCCTTCCCTGTCTCCTGACCCAAGTTCTAGCTAAACTTGACCACACCATACTTTCCAAAACCTCCATGCACATGTATTTGCCCTGCTAGCATGCCCTGCCCCATCTTGTTTACGCTGTGAGCTTTTACTCAACTATCAAGACTTAACCCAAGTGGTTCTTTTTTTTTGAGCCCTTGCTGATGACTTTCTTTGCAGATGACAAAGTTAAAATTTATTTTCTGTGCCCCAAATCCCTTGTATTTATCTATAATATATAACATTTATTATGTTCTTTTATTATTTTTTTAAATTAATTTTTTACTGAGCTGTTTTGACCTTAGGACAGTGACTTATTTATCTTTGGATTCTAGTGCTCAAAATTGTCCTTGCCCAAAGTAAACTCTCAAGACATGTTTTTTGAAAGAATTCAGGATAAAATTTCTCCATTTTTTTTTGCTATTTTCTGGTAGATTAAAGTCTGAAACATCCCAACCCCAGGTTCTTTGCACTTCCCTTGGATAGTTCTGGGAAGGGCAAAATTATGACCCTCATCAGTGAAACCATCTGCAGGCCAAAGCTGGTTTGGGCGGATGTCCTCTGTTCCTGTGATCTTTTCTTCTGGGTTTGTTTGCAGGCTTCCAAGCTTAGCTGCAGGTCATATAACCTGAGCATGTGCAGAAACATAGATTCTTTTCCTTTAGATGGACTTTGAGACACCAGGAAGAAAGGCCACCTCCCTCAGAACCAAGGTTACAAGGACAAGAAGACATCGGGAGCAAATCAGATGTGAGATGCCCTTCAATAAAGGTGATCCAGCCTAAAGTCCACTCTACCACATATGAACAACTCTATAATTAACCAACTGGACTATGCTAAGTCAAATCTCCCCACCTCTCACCTCCCATTCCCACAAAACTGCCCTTAACTTTCAGATCTGAGAGACAGATTTGAACCTTGCCCCATCTCCTTGCTGGGTGATCTCGCAATAAAACTCTTTCTTTTCTCAAAATCCTGATGTCATAGTATTGGCCGCTGTGCGCATCAGACAGAGAGCCTTTTGCTTGGTAATATCAGAAGCCACTTACTCTTAGCTGACAATTTTTCTCTAATCAACTAAAATCTCTCATGCTTCAATTTAAACTTTCCTCTTATTTAACACACATATAGCCCTAACCCAATATGTTCTTCGTGGAGTGGGGACACTTTCCTTCTTTTTTGCCATGATTTTCTGGATCCTATAAAATAACATTGTTAAAGTGAAAAAAAAAAAAAGTGAGCTTGATCTTACAACTCTTTTATAGAAAAGGTCATGTGTAAAACTAAGTTTTATGCAAGGTACGGGGAATACCTAGTCTCTCCACTAGTGTAGAGAATAGTGGATGGCAGTTTTTCCTAGAGTAAATACTCCAAACAAATGTGCAGTGGACATCATCTCAGCAGGATGCTAATAGCTTCAACATATCTGCTAGGTCATCTTCTTTGCTTTCAGAGAACAATGTTTGATAGTTCAAGACAGAAGGGTTTACTATCACAGATCTAAAAGCCAGCTTGCTCCAGATGCAAATCACGGTGAAATTAGAATCCTATGCCTGTCTGTCTGCCCTCTGTGTACCCCAAAGTCTCATATAGTGTTACAGAGAATGCTTTAGGAAGGGTGCACTCTAAGACAACCCCCCCCCACACACACAAAAACAAAGCCCTCCCTGAATGTTGAGTGTATTGCAAAAAAGAAGATTCTATTTTTCCATTGTATTTATTCTTAGCAATTAAATTTTTATGCAGGAGAAACATGACTATGTAGATAAAGCTAAAGCAGAGTTCACAAACTTAGATGCCTTTATATATGAGACAGGTGACTTAAAGAGGTGAGGCCCCAAGTAAAAATACTTGTAAGGGGCAAGACTCTGAGGAAACTAGTGAGTGTGTATCCTACCTAAAGGCTTAAAATTCAAATTTTTGAAAAACACCTTTTTTTTTTTTTTGCTTTCAGATAAACATCTTAAATTACAGAATACACTTTCATATACACATACTCAAACTTATAAAAATAGTTAGCTCATAGAAATACACTCTGCCTAGGAATAAAATCACAAAGAAGTTTACATAACTATATACTCATACAGATACACGAAGCAAGGCACGCAAAATCAGATGGGCGAATCAGCAAATGGGTGTTTTGTGCCAAGCATTGTCCTTGGAACTATAAGATGCAAAAGAATCAGTAGGTAGGCATCTACTTATGATGAGTGCTATCAACTTGGTGAGACTATAGGAAGCAAGAGAATGTTTCAAGAAGGAGGAGGAGGAGGAGAGAAAGGCTCAGCTGTATCTCCCACAGGAGGAGATACAGATGGAAGTGGCCAGTGGGCTGGATTCGTCCTCAGATTGACATGCCAACAGTTTGATTGGTTTGTCCCTGAACTCAGTGGTTGGCTCCTGCCTTCATCTCATCAGCACCTCAGAAGGGGCCCTAGAGAACCACTTATGTGAATCAGTAGCTGAGGTGACCTTTGTGTCCCCCTCACCACAAGCTTTTCCACCACAGCTGATGATATGGGTTGGGTGGGCTGGAAGTGGATGGTGTCCAGACAATTCTTCCACCCACCAGTTTACCAGTTCCCAATGCTTCCAAGGCCGCAGAAGGACTCCCAGGCACGTCAGGCTCCCAGCCTCCTCAGTTTCCCCTCTTGAATCAGGCATGGAAATCTCCTTGTGGGCTACAACTCACAATCTAGGAGTTTGAAATTTCCAAACTAACATGATACTATCAGATCAGGCATATGGTCGCAAGTATTACCTGAGGTCTGGTTTAAAGCAAGAATCCCAAGGCTTTCCCCAGAACTTCTAAACCAGGATCTTCAGGGGAAGTTCTTATCTATCTATCTATCTATCTATCTATCTATCTATCTATCTATCTATCTATCTGCTCTATCATCATCTACCATCCATCTACCTATCTACCTATCTATCTGCTATTTACTTATCTACTATCCAGGTGACATTTGATGTTTGGGAAGTTTTGGGATACTCTGAAAAACAATGTTTAGCCTAGTGCTCTATAATCAAGTACAGAGCTGTTAGGCCAGGGAAGGGTAGAGGCTGAACACTGGGTTCACTTGGGATGAATGTTAAGAGATGGCAGGGAAGTAAGGGAAGACGTCTTAGTTGGAGAGCTGTGTGTGGCTTGGAGGCAGTAAAGGAGAGTGGTTAGGGCTCTGGTGTGATCCTCTGTGTGAACCAGTGGGCTTTCTAAGATTTCTGCAGTCACAGGAACTTCTTTGAGATGTTTGGAAACTGATGAATGGAACTGACTTTAAAAATGCATTTGTCCCTACAGGAAATATATTCTTGGAACTGGGAAATGGAAGCTTCTGTTGATAGACCTACTATTTTTTTTAATGCTTCAGTTGCCATAAAGTTTATTTGTCATTTTGGGAGGATAAAAAATCCAGAAGTCATCTAATATTTTATTTTTCACTTATAAAGTCATTGGCAATAGATTACTTGATCTGCCAACTTTTGAAGGCAAAATAAATTTCCATCATGAAAAAAATAGATGGTTTTCTCTTGCCTTATTGAAATGTCATGTAGGTGTTAAGGCCAAGATTGAGAATGTCCCAGTTACAACTTGGGGCATATCAAAGTTAGAACAATTGTCAGTTTATAGTCACATGTCACTTTGCTGTAGTGAAATAAAAAAATGCTCATGATAAATGGAAGAAGGAATCAAACAAATGTAGTATGGTAAGTAAAAATATAAAAATCCTCCTTTTAAAGATTTCACAGATACTGTAGATAATGTCTATATTGGTGAACCAAGCCTAAAAAGTTCAATATTTTGTTTTGATAACAAGATAAAGAATTACAGAATAGTGGAAAAGGACATAAATAGAGAGATCCAAGCTCTGTTTTATTATCATTTATGATGAATCAATAGTGCTGTTTGTAACAATACCGATGGTTATTATATATATAGTATAATACAATAATCTGGCTGTTATATATAATGTGACATTTTTTTTTATTATTCTTTGTTTTTTATTTTCTTTTTTTTTGTGACATATTTTTTAATTATAAGAGTTGCTGCTATTAAGCACTAAGTATATGCCAGTGATTGTACTAGTCACTTTGGTATTTCTCTCCATTTTCTCCAGCAATCTTCAGGGTAGGTATTAATACCTTCATTTTACAGAGGAAACTGTGGCTCAGAAGAGTTTTATGAGGTATATAACAAAGTCAGCCTGGCTCAAAGTTGATACTTTTTACCAATTGGCTGCCCAAATCAGCAACCCAAATCAGCAATATTGATTACCTACTCTGAGCAGGGCACCAGGCCAGGTGCCGAGGTATAAGATAAGACCCCTGGGTATATGAGTGTGAATGATGACAAATAACAACAAAGTGGCATATGAAAGCCACACAAGCCTTAAAGACAATCAATGACAAGAAAAATCAGTGGAAGGAGTTATCACTGAGGAGTAACAATAGGCTTCGTTGATGTTAGCCTGGAGAAAAGGCAGGATTTGGACAAGTGAAAAGACAAGAGGGTCCTATAGGGTTGCGATGTGGTTTTTGAGGATGAGCCTGACTTCCATGAGGAGAATAGATTTTCCCTTTTTAAGGATGAGGAGGTGGGAAGGTGGCTGGGGGAGGTTATTCCAACAGCTTCTTTACTATGTCTAGGTCATGGGATGATGAGAACCTGGAACAATGAGAATGGAAAGAAGACGTTGTGGAAACGTAAAATTATAAGCCTCATATACTTTACTTCACCCTTGCCTAGGAAATATTTTCGAGCAGATACTGCCAGCCTCAGTTAGCAGCTGCAGATGAGGAGCCTTGGAAAAATGGGGACTGTTGACACAGGTGCTTTGACAAGGCAAGCATATTGCCAGCCATTACCTATTGCTAGATAAGAACAAGATTAGTGAGTATTTGCATACCTGTCACTGAAAAGTTTAAGTTTAGTCAATATTTATTTGTATCTCATCATTATCAAAGTTATCTTTCTCTCGAAGCCTCTTTGCAAATCAGGGCTCTTTTTATAACAATGAAAGTTTTGGGTTTAATAGTTCCCCAAATTGTTGACATATAACTTCTACACTACCGTGTTTGTTATAAGAATCTATATTTACTAGAGTGCTTTTGTACGAATTTTGTTCACTTATGATTGTAAGCTATATTTGGCTTTACACATTAACTTTGGTATTAATTAATTTACTATGGCATTTTTTGCTTTGATGAACTCAATCTATGTAAAAGGTCTGTGGAAACTTGGAAAAATGGTGTGTTTGATATGAGTGGGGTCTACAGTGCTGGAGTGTGAGTGTAAGTGGGGTTGGGGGGGTGGATTGGGCTAGCCATAGAGCTGGGGGCAGGGCTAGAGGAAGGAACAAGTGAACTCTGGGGAGGTTGAGGACTGTGGTTGGACACACAATTGTGGAAGCATTCTTTTGGCAGCTATGGCTGGGGGAGGGTCATTGGTGCAGGGTGTCTGTGATGGAGGGAAGTGTGGGGAAGGCATGCCACTATTATTCTTTGATTCTTTCATTCTATTTTCTTGGATGCAGTAGAGTATATTTGCAGGGTGGCTGTCTGGGGTTTGAGAGGAGCCCACTGCCAGGAAACTAAGTGGAACTAGCTGGTGCTTACAGAGAATAAGACCATGATTCTGTCACCATGCTCTGACCAACTGCTTTCAAATAAATCTGACAGTTCAAAAAAGGTAGTAATTGGTTATCAAGACTCAGCATAATCTCTGATTTCACAGGCAACAATATTGTAGTTGCTAATTATTTTAAACTTAGGAGGACAAAAGGATGTCTTTAAAAAATGTAGTATTGCCATTTCAGCAAAAAAAATTGTTTTTCTGGTTTTATATTCACCAAACTGACATTTTCATGCTCAACTCAAAACACGTTTAGCCTTGGTTTCAATAGTTTCAGAGTCCACATGTGTCTCAGAGATAATTTAATACTATATTTCATTTACTGTTCACTTACACGTTCTGCTTTTGCCACAGTTCCAAGTTAGCGTTCTAAATTGATTCAGAAGGATTAATCTCTAAACACTCTTGCCACTTCTGCCAGCTGGTCCCTTTGTAGATTCTTTAGAAGATATTGGATTGGTAACAATAAAGGTCTTACTTTGTTAAGTGGTTATCCTATCATCAGAAGATCAAAACAGACTCTAGTCGGTTTTCAGACCAAAGACCAATCAATTGAATCCCCTTGGGTATAAATGGACACTATGAGCCATATGATAGCTAATTGAAAGTTATAAAACTAAGGAATGATATACTTAGGTAAAGTTTCTTTGCTTGTAAAAATAATCGTTTCTTATTATGGTACTTAAGAGGTAAGTTATGTAAATGGAATGATAACAGATATGTTGTAAAGCTGAAATTTTGCTTCGCTAGAAAGAGTACTACCAGATCATCATGGATAGTAGACCAAGATGTTTAACATTAAGCATTCAGCATGGGCTTTCTTCTCTTCTCTTTTCTCTTTCTTTAGTCAGAACTACCATATTAAGTCATGAGGAACAAATGTTCAGGATGTTAATTGTGTTCTAAGTGGCCCTTTTGCAAGCAACTCAGGTCATCTCAATTTCCAAGGAAGAAAGGCAGCATCAAAAATAATTTATTAACTTGCTCCAAGTTCTTCTAGTCATAACATTGCATATATAATGGAAAATATGATCACTTTTGTACTCAGATGCCAGATGTTCCTTGGAGAAAGTTTTGGGAAATAATATAATAAGGGCAAGGAAAAGGAAATGTTCCTATTTCTGATAATATAAGTCTCATAGGAATCCTATGAATTTAAATTAAACATTTAAGTTCTACATTAATAAAATATGAGGAATAAATGGGGGAAGTTGAGCAATGAGGGTAGGTACTGTTTGTACTTGTCAAGGTCCAATCAGGAATAGAAATCACTCTAGGTATTTCAAAAAGAAAGGACTTAACACAGGAAATTGGTTGAAAACTTGTTGGAAAGATGGAAAGCAAAATAGAATAAAGCATAACCCAGAGTTCAGGTAACTGCTGTCCCCTTTTCTTTCACCCCCTTCCCCTGCTACTGCCACTGTAGCCACTGCTATTGGAACTGTACTGCTGAGTTCCTGCTGATGCTGAAGTTGCCTCCAACATTTCTGCTACTGTTGCTGCTACAGATACCATCAGGAGGCAATAGAAAGTGAGGTTCTAGCTGACCTATAAAAGATCCATAGGTGACACCTGTGTGCAGAGGGATGGAAGGGTGCTGATGATGAACTGGAGGATGATGGCTCTGTATTTGTTGTCATTGATGAGAAAGATTGAAGAAGATAGATAAATTTTTTACAGAAAGTTGTTGAAAAATGGATCTTGTAGCCCTCTCAAGAGCACAGGAAATTAATTGCTTTTGATAATTTAATCAGCACATTCTATTTCACCTGAATGGGGTGGTTATATGTCCTTTAGTAATAAAAACGCAAACTCTCTCACATACCCCATGGGTAAGCTTCTCTTGGAGTTTCTCTCTTCATATAATTCAAAGCATAATTTGCTGGTCTGTGAGTTAGTCCTTCTTGTTATTCCTCTGCTGCAACTGTTCAGGAGAACTGGAACTCTAATACATCCTTGGGGACTGATCTCTGTGCAGATGACTTGTACTGTTTCCTTCTCCTGCCAATATCCCTTTACTATGAAGATCTCTCCCTCTTGAACTATTCCATTCTTTCTTTTATTCCATCTACTGGTCCTGAAAAACTGGGGTGGACACCACCTATTTCTGCTCACACTTAGGTAGAACTGGACCTGATTCATTGACCTCAGAAACAAATGCTTGGAAATTGAATCTTTGCTTTCTTACTCTTTTGGAGATGGCTGGGAGATGGCTGTATGTAGAACTAAAAAATCATCCTTTTAGATTGGCTTGACTAATCAGTTAAGCCAAAAAACTACCTGGCTATTTTCCCGTTCACTAAATTGACCAGGTGTTTAACAGACTTGAGTGATTAATTAAATAAAAACGGTCACTTCAGTGCATAACTCCATTATACCCCATTTCTTAATTGGAAAGTGTTTTTATCATAACCAATAAATTACTGAAAATCAGTTTGCAAAAAAATTTGCTTTAGGTGATGAGATAACTACCAGAGCTTAATGTTTCTAGAGATTCATCCAAGATAGAGTGCCTGCTTGAAATGCAGGTTATTTCTACCACATTTTCTTTATACCTTTAATTCCTATATTCCCTTTTATAAACTCATCTCTTTAAGTTCAGCCATATCTTTTCCAGTGTTAACCCCCCTAATGTCTTTGTCTTCCTTCTGCTGTTATCTAGCTCCATAGTTCTACTGCACAACTGCAGTACCTATTTATGAATACCTAGACAGGCATCACTTTTAGTGGTGGGGAGCCAGGACTTCGGATCTACCATTACAGAACATAGGTGATATCACATTCTCACAGCCCCTGATTAAGGGCTCTTTCTTTTGTGCACTCATCGGAGTTGTCGCTTTAAGAGTCCATTATAATTGAGGGAGTCATAGAACAGAGTTGAGTGTGTTTAATTCTGTTTCCTAAGCACACGACCACACAGTTAAATGTTCACAGGGTTTATTGGTGAATGACAGTGTGATATAGGCAAACAGGGCACTCAGGAAGTGAGCACAGAGCTTGGCAGAAGCTATTTCCTAGGGAAGGATAAGGTAGGGCCGGAAGTGAGCTTGACTGAGATCAGAGGTTCCATTGGACAAGTAAATCATGGCTATCAAAGAGCTTGATTCTCTGCTGTGGTTTAGGCAAGCAATTGACACCTTGGTTATAAATCAAAGAGGTGAGAGGAGCATGGTGATGGGGAATATATATGCATGCCCTGGTGAAAGTTTTAGAAATTTACATGTCTAATTCACAATACAGACAGCTCATTTGTAGATAACTGCGACTAAGCTATAGAGAGAAGAAAATTAAAAAGACTTACTTTATAGAAGGTGTTTAATGCTTTCTGAGTATGTGCTTTGACCTGTTCTTAATTGTTATCATCAGAAATAATCACCACTGACATTTTATTCTTAGTCACAACTCTGAAATCTTATTCTGTGTGCTTGAAAAATCTTTGGTTTGGAAAATAAAAACTGGCAGCTTCTACCTGTAAAAATCTATGCCCTTGAGATAAAGTTGACAGCACCATTTAATGTAAGTCCAATTCTTCCCCACAGGAGAGTTGTGAAGATTAGTGAAGTTGTTTTTGTTGTTGTTGTTTCTTGAGGTGCCAGGGCTGGGGATTGAACCCGGGACCTTGTATGTGGGAAGCTGGAGTGTAACCACTGAGCCACATTGGCTCCTCTGAAGTTGTTTATTTTTAATTCTGTGATAGCATATGGTAAAAAAAAAAAAAAAAAAAAAAAGTCTGATTTTTGGTGATATGGTTGTAATCTTTTCTTAAATACATTAGAAGCCACATCTCTCTCTCTCTCTCTCTCTCTCTCTCTCTCTAGCTATCATTTATCATTTTTTACCCCTATCTATCCAGCCAGCCATCTCTCTGTCATTTTTCTCCCCTATAGAAGAATCCTTTCAAATGTGTTTGACTTTGTCTTAGAGTAAGAAATACATTTTTATCACACACCAGTGCATGCTTATGTACACACCACACACACATGCGCACATACACAGACTCTGCTGTGTTCTATTAATTAAGGAAAAAGAGGGAAGAAAGCTAGTTGAGAGCCACTAGATTGTTTTCATGGCACTCTGATTGCAATGTGTAGGTTGAGAAACATTAGTATCAATCCTACATAAACAGATATGCATTTTAAAAAATCCGTATGCTAAAACTCTCTATCAAAATAATTCAAAATAAGAAATTCAAGCCCAAGACTTAAAAAAGTATTTAATTAGAATGGAATTCTTTTCTTTAGTGACCCAGAGGCAGTGGTGAATCTATAAAAAGTTGCCTCTGAGTCCACCCTAATTGAGCATTGTCTCCTCCATGGGGTTTCTAATTGAATTTAGCTCTCTTTATTGCTGTGAAAGCTGTAGATATCAACAGGCTAATTTCCAACCTTTTTTTTTTTGACAAACTATAAGGGACTATTATTTTTTTAAAGTGTGAGTTTAAAGAAATTGAAGTCATTTCACATGTATTTTAGCATCCATATGCATATTTATACTAGATGATAACTGGCACACTCAGTCCTTGTCCCCCTTCCATTGTTCTACAGTAATCTGGATAACAGACTGTTTTATAGACAGTATCCAGAGTTGGGCAATACAAGAGAGCATTTAGACATTTGCCCGTGTTGTGTTGGGACAATTCCTCAAGTCAAAATAGAGAATTTCTCTGCTCAGTTGTTTAGCTTTGTCAAAATACCTGGGCTGTTTTGTGTAAATAGCTCAACTTCATCCCTTAATGATAACTTATACACAAGCGAGCCACTATCCCTGTTTCCCAGAGTTAGGAAGTTTAAAAACCAGTATAGCTCATACTTCACCACATGCTTTTGATAACTTGCCTTCTGCTTTCATTTTTAAAGAGTACTCTATATTCAAAATCTCACGCCGTTTCATAAACCTTTCAGCAAGAATCTGCACAGAACGGTGACATGCTGTTTTGATTATGTCTCTGCTCATCCATCTAAGAAGCCTGAAAAGTTATTTCACCAGATTTCCTGCAGGTGTATCTGATTACCTGGGCTCCATTGCTTCAGTAAGATAAATGGAAAACTTAGATTTTCATGAAATAGGGGCTAGAAGGAGAAATTCTGCAATGAATTGCCTTAAGAAGCAAAGAGCTCCCCATCCCTGGAAATGTTTAATCATAGACTTGGTAACTGCTTGTTGAAGATATTGTGGCTTGGATGGTGAAATAACATTAGGTGGTTTTTAAGATTTCATCAAATCAGGAGATTATGTGAAAATATTGACATATTTGACCTTTGGATATATTGATTTTTCAATGACATGCAAGTAGGCTAGCACTCATGCAAAGCTGGCATCCAAAGTTCTAAGTTATTGCTTAAGCTTGGATTCAGCATGACCACAACTTCAGAAAAGCTTGTGTTGAATTTGTTCTTCAGTGTTACAACTTTAGCCACAATTCTTCAGCTTCATTCTTTTTCTTTTTTTGTGGGATGTCAAATTTTGGACATACAGCAAAGTTGTTAAAGTTTAAACACTGGGGAATCTAGATGGTGTCAGATATGAAAGTTGTTGGAAGAACCTCTAATATTGGTTCTTAACCATTTTGGGGTCACAGATCCATTGAGACCCTACCCAGAAAAGTACACATTGAATTTTGCAGGCTCAGAGGATTCAACCCAGATGAAGAATCTTTGTAAGGAAAAATGTATCCTCTCCAGAGTCTTACATTCTTACTTCTTAGGAACTGCTTGTACCTGGCAATAAATTCTCAAGTCATTCTCATGAAGCACTGAATCTCTTTGTGCAAATAAAACACATTAATAGAAGCTATACTCTTCCCCACCCAACAATAACTGAAATATGTGAAGAACATTAAAAATAATTTTAGCATGGAAATGTGTTCATAGGCATAAAAGGAATAGAAGAAATCACAAAGAAAAAAAGGTAATGGATGTAACTGCAAAGAAATGAAAGACTGTTCATCAAAGAACAGCATAAAAAAGATTAGAAAGAAAATGAGAACTCTAGGGAAAATAATTGTAAAAAACCTTTAGTATATAAATGGCTTTTCAAGTCAATGGGAAAAACATTAAAAACCAATATAAAAACTGGCCAAAGTATATGAAAATATCATTGTTTCCTATAGCAGTTATTAAGTGATTATCAAGTGGCAGACACAGAGAGTCTTGGGATAGACAAATTAAGCCCCTGTCCTCAAGGAGCTTAATTCACAGTAAATGAAACAAAACTGGCCAATTAACATTTGAAAAATGCCCAGCTTCACTTAGTAATCAAAGAAATGCATAAAATCCTTGAGAAACAATTTTGGGCTATCGTATTAGCAGAGATAAAAAATAATAATACTGAATATTTTTGAAGGGATAGGAAACAGATGCTCTTATCCATGCAGGAGGAGGTTCCATTGGGGCAATTTTCCTAGAAAATTTTTCTTGGCAATGTGTATTAAGAGTCCATAGATTTAGATTTATATATTCCTCATCTAGGAATCTGTTCTAAAAAGTAGTCAAAAACGTGGACAAATTTTTACATATAAAAATGCCCATTGCAGTATTATTTAAAACCTCAAAAAACTGGGAATAATCTAAATTCTATTTAATAATATCTATCATAGTCCAAATTGTGATAAAATTTCATATATGCGAAAAAAACTAATACAGAAATCATTGTGATTTTTGTTTTATTTTTTGTTTTTGTATTTCTAAATTTTCTTTGTAATTTGTATTACTTTTGTAATGAAGTGTTATTAAAATAAAATATTTAGCAATGATTATCTCTGGCTGCTGAATTATGGATGATTTTTATTTTCTTCTAAGGAAAATTACTTGTCTGCTTTTTAAACTCCCTGCTGGTAACATTTTCATACCTTTTACGAATTCAGATGGAAAAATTATTTAAAAAACACATCTTGACTGTAGGAATATATTTTTTAAAATTTTCAGATGCTCGAAGAGTTATAATAATTACATGGAAGCAAGACAGTACTTATTCACGTAGGGAAGACCAGCAGACCAACTTGTCTTTAGAACCTGTAGTTGCTTAGCTTGATAACATTTATGGCATTCTGACTCATTGAAAAAGAATACAGAACTGAGTCTTTTCCACTTGATACCTAAATTAATTATATAATTTCCAAAAGGTTGTTCTTCAAGCTTTCAAATATATTTAAAATGTACGAGACATTTTCTTTTTTTTTAGGAGGTACTGGGGATTGAACCCGGGATCTTGTACATGTGAAGCAGATGTTCAACCACTGAGCTACATCTGCTCCCCTGTATAAGGCACTTTAGAAGTTTGAAAAAATGGTTTTCAGAGGTGAAGGCTTTAGGTTAGGCACTTGTATCATTTATTAAATATCTTTCTCATAGATTTAGAGTAAGGCATTTGAAATCACAGTGTCTCCTTATTTCATTTATTTTTATCTTTTCACATTACATCTTAAGGCATACAAATCAGCTGCCTTTCAGAAAATCTAGCTAAAATCTAAATAAAGGCAAAATATCTGCAAGGATATTAATACACAAGTGATATGTCAGTACTTTATTTCTACATTCTGAACAAAGAAGTGAAAAAAGGACGTTTAAATAGATTTGTAAGGCTTCTCAATCTCAAAAGTCTTCTTGCAGTTTATATGAGAAGTCTTATTTGTTAATATCTACATATATATGTGTACTTGTCAGCCAAAAGGGGTTCTGATGCAAAGTGCCAGAAATCTGTTGGCTTTTGTAAAGGGTATTTATTTGGGGTGGAAGCTTACAGTTACAAGGCCCTAAAGAGTCCAACGTGAAGTTACTTCCTCACCCAAATCTGTTGCCATGTGTTCAAATATGATGGCAGGCAATGTCTGTGAGGGGTCCCCCTTCCTCTTCCTCTTAAGGCTCCATGGGCCCAGCTTCTTCTGATCTCAGCTGCTAGGCTGGAGGGATTGTTTCTTTCTGGGCTCAGCTGCTCTGATTTCTTCACAAGGTCTGCTGTAGATTATCAGGCTCATCTCTCTTCCTAGGGCTCCTGCCATGTCTATGCAGCTGTCTCTCTTCCTCTGTGTATCTACTTCTCTGTTCTTGATTGAGCATCCATTTATATAGCCCATCAATGGGGTGAGGATTCAACCCTGCATGCCCTAATGATGTGGTTGAATCAAAGCCCTAATCTTAATTTAATAAAGTAAAAGTGAAACCTCTGAATTTAATACAATCAAAGGAGTATCATGCCCAAAGAAACAGACCAGTTTACAAACATAATCAATATCTATTTTGGAATTCATAAATAATATCAAAGTGCCACAATATCCTTACACACCCATATGTAACTATGAATATGGATAAATGTGAATATAGATATATTCACAACACATGCATGCACACACACACACGCAACAGTGTCATCCCTTGGAGTATGCTTTGTCTCTCTTCTTTTCTCACCCATCCATCCGTTCATTCATTTATTCCATCAATTAAATTTTTCCTGAACACCTGCTATGTGATAATTACATAGGCACCGCAGATGCCAAGATGAGCCAGACATATTCTGGGTTTGAGGAGCTTTCAATGTAGTGGGTAAAACAAGTATCAAATCATCTGACTGGTTATGCTGTAAGAGAAGGAGGTACAAAGGACAACGTAAATACTAACAAAGGGATGACTAACTGGGCTTTACTTGGAGTGTGAGAGTAGAAGAAAACAACATTTAAATGGGGTCTAATGAGTACGAGTTTATTAGGTGGAGGGGAAACGGGAATTCCAGGTAGCAGGAATGGCACATAAAAAACCATAGATTTGTAAATGTACACTCCATGTTTAGCGGTGACTGAATTGTAGTGTGAGTAGAAGGGAATAGTCGCTCAGGTGGGAATGTTCAATTGTGAAGGGCTCTCTATAACCAGGCTGTATTTAAATCTCAATCCTAGTGACCTGGGACACAACCTTCACCAAACCCCAGTTATTCCAAGGCAAAGGGCCATTTTATTATCTTTCTGGTCCAATTATTCCCAGAATACTCTACAAAGGGATGCAATTAGGCTCCCTCTGTGTAGAAGGCAACTCTCCATTCTTGCTAAGGAAGTGCTTGGCAGCAAAACGTTTGTCTTTTCAGGTACACTTCTTCCACAAATGAATGGTAAGCAACACCTGGAGTCTAGTTTTAGAAGACTTTCTCATTTGCAATGACCTGGGAAACCCAAATTCTGTTAATAAGCGGTGAACACCTTTGCAGATTGGCAACTGGTTCACAATGTTAATTACTCTCCAATGGCCACATTTTCCCCCCTCTTCATTTGCTCTTTCACCTTTTCCGAGGCTCTAATAGAGTTTGAATTTTCCTTACTGCTGAGACTACTGTGGTGTTAAAAATAAGTTCGTCCTTTGCTTGTCTCCCTGGCACCTATGCTCTCAGGCGTCATTGGCTTCTCTCCCTTCCCGAGTTAATTATATTCAGTGTGAGGTGAATTTTCAAATCCATCTGTTTTCCCCATCTCTGTAGGCAATTTATTTATATCTACTCTTTTAAATAGAAAAAGACAGAACAACAGCTTCTTCATACTCTAAACATTTTGAAATCTATGTAATAGCCACTTCTTTTAGAATAAAACCGTGGGAGAGACCTTAATTTCACAGCTGTCCTGTGCCTAGGCACTGATGAAAAACTGCTCAGTACAACTAAGGTATGTCTCCTCTGTTATTCTGTCCTATAGGACCTGTTATAATTTATAATTATATACTTATTTATGTGATAGCATGCTTAATGCTAATTGGACTTTAAACTCTGTAAGGGCAGGAAAATGTTTTATTCATCAAACAATCTGAAACTTAATATATTGCCTGGAATATGGTAGGTGGTCAATAAATATTTATAGAATAAAGGAAGAATTGAGTGAATCAAGAGTCATAATGGCTGCAATGATTTGTACTTGAGAGATTCAACACTTTTTTTCACCATCAAAGATTATTTTATTAATTTTTACTTCCATGGATGCTATTCCAATGATCTATTGCTGTGTAACAAATCAACCCCAAAAGTTATGGCTTAAAAAACCACAATTTGTTATTTCTCATGATTCTGAGGATTGGCTGAGTGGTTCCTCTGCTGGTTTCATGTGAGTCTCTCAAATGGTTGCATCCAGTTGGATGGTCAGCTGAGCTGGAAGGTCCAAGATGGCCTCACTCACAAGCTGGCAGTTGGTGCTCGGACCATCTGGGGTGCCTCAGTTCTCTGCCATGTGGCTTTTCATCTTCCAGAAGGCGAGACAGATTTCTTACATAGTGTCTCAGGACAGAGCTCCAAGAGGGTAAAAGTGGCAGCTGCAAGGCCTGTCAAGGTCTAGGCTCTGGAACTCACACAGTGTCACCTCTGCCACAAGCTATTGGTCAAAACAAGTCACAAGACCAGCCTAGATTCATAAGAGGGGAGAACTAGATTCCACTTCTCAATGGGAGGATTTGCAAAATATTGTGGCCATCTCTTTCAATCTGTCAAATATTCTTAAGAAATGATGATGATGGTACTGAGGGTGATGATGATATTAAAAGTACGGAGTATTTCACTATCTGTTGGGTATTGAATTGTGTGTTCCACAGAAGGCATTTTCAGGTCCCAACCCCTGATCCTGTGGGTGTGGACCCATTGCAAATAAAATCTTTTCAAGATGTTATTTCAGTTAAGATGTGGCCCAAATGAATCAGGTTGGGCTCTAATGTGGATTATTGGATTCCTTAATAAGCAGAGTAAAAGTCAGAGAGAGAAGCCATGGGGAGCAACCAGCTGGAAGTCAACGAAACTTGGAAGAGAAAGAAGATACTGCCATGTGCACTGCCATGTGACAGAAAAGCCAAGGAACCTCAAAGATTGCTGGCCAGCTAGAAGATACCCACTCTGCAGGAAGCAAGTCTTCTAGCCTCTGAAACCATGAGCCAATAAATTCCTGTTGTTAAGGCTATCCATAGTATGGTATTTGTTTTGGCAACTAGGAAACTAAAACACAATCTAAATAGTTCTAAATGATTTAAGTATTCAAATCTTACAACAACAGTATGAAGTGGGTTATATCACCTTCAACTTGTAGACGGGGAACTGAGGGTTAGAGCAGTTAAAGAGTTATGTAGGTAGTAAGAGGCAATTTGGGGATGAGAATACAGGTTGACTGACTTCAGAGCCAGTGGTTTTCTCTCCACACCACTTCTAATTTCTCTGTACCCTTTATGCAATAATTACCCCCAGCCATCTGTATTGTGCTTTTCCATCTCAATATCAATCCTCATTTTATTTTATTTTATTTTTTTTAAAGATTTATTTATTTACTTATTTATCCCCCACTTGCTGCTTGTGTTTGCTGTGCCCATTTGCTGTGTGTTTTTTCTGTGTCTGCTTATCTCCCCCTTGCTGTGAGGTCTTGCTGCATCAGCCCACAGCGCCACGCGGGCCGGCCTGCCCTCAAAAGGAGGCCCCGGGGAAGCGAACCCAGGGCCTCCCATATGGTAAACGGGAGCTCTATCTATTGAGCCACACCCGCTTCCCTCATTTTAAGTAATGATAGAAAACATTAAAGGGTTTATAATCATTTTATGAAAACTGAGAAATGATTTTTGTGGCTGAGTTGATAAACAATAGAGTTGAAAAGTAAATAGACATGCAAGAACTGTTGACTGCCACTGGTAGTCTGATATAATTGCTGGAACAGGAGTTCAGCTCTTTTAAAAATGGAGACAGAAACTCCATTTAATGTCCTCCTGGGTTTCCCATCTTCGGTTCCCTGGGCTAGAAACTGCACAATTGTTTCCTTTCTTTCCCACTTCCTCATGCCCCATAACCTACTTCATTTTTGAAAGGCTTCTCCTATCTCTTTCCCACTCTGCATTTCCATTGTAAATAATTTTGTGCTACTCAAAAGTCTGGTCTGTGTATCAGTAGCATCAGCATCCAGTAGCATCGGCATCAACTGGGAGCTTTTTAGAAATGCAGACTGAGACTCCACCCCAGCTCTTCTAAATCAGAATATGGATTTTAACAAGATTCACAGATGATTTGCAGGCATGTAAAGTTTGAGAAGCATGGGTGTAGTGGGTACAACAATCGGACCAGGGTTGGAATCTTGAGTCTGCCACTTACTAGCCAAATAAGCTCAGGCAGGTTTCTTAACCTCTCTGAGCCTCAGATTCCTCATCTATAAAATGGGGACAATAATATTATGCAGCTCTGGGGGGTGACATGAGGATTATATGGAATTATGCATAATGCTTGGCATATTGTAGACACTCAACAAATGGTAGCTAAAAATGTATATGATGTTACCGTCATTGTCTTGGTTGAAGCATTTTTTCCTCCCACCTGGGTCCTTCTCATAACCTCCTACCTGCTTTTCTAGCCCCAGGCTCTTCCCATTCATTCCATTGTATACTCTAGTGCCAGTTATTTCCAATAGCACAGATCTGATTGTGATACTACCCTTTTTGAAAAGCTTCAGGGCATCTCATTGTATTTATAAGCCAAATTTCTTGTCACGACATCCACAGCCCTGTACTCTCCCAGAGCCCTATCTGAGCCAGCGGGAAGGACATGGGCATGGTGGAAACCAGGAAGGACTAAGAGTCAGGAGCTTAAAGATCTTGCCCTTATTTTGGCAATAAAAAGTTGTGTGACTTTGAGTTATCACTTTATCCTCTTTGGGCCCCACTTTCCTAATCCATAAAATTCAGTAATTTGATTAATGGTTTTCTCAAGGCCTTACATCTAGTCATCGATCAATTTGGAATTTAAACCATGTCCTGGGAATTTCAAAGCTCTCTACACAGCATTGAAAACTAAGGTGAGAAACAGCTTCCGTATTCTTGGAAATAATTTTTTGTTAATTGTAGATTAGAACAATCTACATATGGCATTTTAGAGAGCTGTTCTTTAAAAGTACCTGGTATTACTTGGATGTATTGAGCAAAAGTGAATGTTTTTTAGAAAAATATTAAATGTATTCAGCTCAGTAAATTAAGAATAAGACATTTTATTTAATGTGTTACAGGAACCAACTATATTTTAAGTAAAACTTTTGATTAGGGGGCTATTTTAAACTTTCAAAATGGTCTCTGATAGAAGGGAATACCTTTGAAGCAGTATCCCAGAATTATGTTCTCAGAAATGGTGCAATGAAGCCCAAGATATCTTTTCATCCCCAAGAAGCTCAAAACTTTATTTTCAGGATGCAATGTTAAGTTTTTCCATTGTTAAGGTAACAAGTTCTTGTGGCTTTGCTGCTATAGAAACACCATTTATTTAAAAATTATTCACATTTTTTCTCAATACTGTGCCTGAGAAAAACTAAATCATTTTGTGAGATGTTTAATCAGTTTTGATCCTTTTCTATGATTAATTTATGTGTTTGGATTTAAACATTTATTAGGAGTGATGCCATCACTTGAAGGAGAATCCTTTCAAAGAATTACAGAGCTGAGTACATTTATCTTATAAGAACATGCATTGATGAGTTGTGGATATTGTTTTTTCTCAATTCTGGGTTGTACATTTTCCTACATGTTAGTGTTTCTGAAATTAGGGTACATTTTACTGTTCGTGAGTATATTTAATGTAATGTTTTTGTTTCCCAAAAAACAGTTACTAACTTAATGGTGCATCTTACAATTAACTGTATCTTAGAATTGAGAAAACACTGTAGATTATTCTGTGGTATGCACCAGTGGGTAGAAGTGACCTTCAGACAACACAGGAGACTTTGGATTTTCAGTTCTTAAGGTAAGGGTAATGTCTTGGGCATTTTTAAATCCCCAGTGGACTCCACCACAGCACCTTAAATGTAGAGTGCTCTGTAAATAGGCATTAAATGATGAATTTACAAACACCAGAGACCAAGAAACAATTATGCATGGTCTTTTGAATGGACTATAGCTGTAGCTGAGCTACTTGTCAAAAGGGCAAACAAAACAATTTGATACTGTATTAGTTTCCTAAGGCTGCAGTAACAAAATACCACAAATTTGGTGGCTTAAAACAATGCAAATTTGTCTCTTATAGATATGGAGGCTTTAGAGGAGAACATGTTTCCTTGCTGTCTCGAGTTTCTGGAGGTTGCCTGCATTCCTTGGCTCGTGAACTCTTTCTTTTATGACTCCAACCTCTTGCTTCTGTTGTCACATCTCCTATTTTCATCAAAATTCCCTCTGACTCCTTATAAAGATCCTTGTGATTACATTGGGTCTGTTCGTATAATCCAGGATACTCTCTCCATGTCAAGATCTTTAATTTAAGCACATCTGCAAAATCCCTTTTGCCACGTAAAGTAACATGCACAGGTTCCGTGGATTAGGAAAAGGGTACCCGTGGGGGCATTTTCAGTCTATTACAGATACTTTCCCTGCTGGAGTGAAGTCACAAAGGTGCCATGGCTGTAGTGAGGGAGGAAGCTCTCTGAAGAGTGAACTAAATTCTCAGTGTAGAGGGGGGTCAACAAAAAATTGGGGGCAGTAATTGTTACTTTCCCTCTTTTGATATGGGCTGATTTCATAGAACTCTGTGGAGTGGAAATTTATGAAGAGCCAAATGTTTTGTTTGTTTGTTTAACTCTACAACTTGTGTAACATAATTATACTATACAGATTTTCTCACTAAACTTTCAGGAATTTGTTAAAACCATTAAATGTTGACTGTAATTTTCTTGCCAGGTGTTTTCCACTGTTCCACAATGGAGGAATTATGGTTCAGTGAAAAGAATGCAGAACTGGTTTTTAGCGACTCATTAGGTGTGTGTTTCTGGACACACACTGGACTGTGTTAAAGATTTGATCCGTTTTCGTCATCTGTAACACTTGATGATCTCTAAATTATCTTTCAGATCCAAAGTTCTATGATGCCATATTCCACAAAAAGCAGAAATTTCTGGGACTTCAAGAAAATACTGCTGCCTAGATTTCTGAGAATATAGTATGATAATGAATGCCTTCTTACTATTGACTATACTTAGGACACATTTCATGAATTCTGAAATCTTTTATTCTTTGTGCAGGAGAAACTATTTCTGAGTAAGAAATCTGAAATCCTTTATAAAAGAAAACCATAAGAGTAGAAGCTACAAGCCAGTAAATTAATATACAAGCAATTTCACTCATTGATGTATATTAATTGATGATCAAAGTTTAAATGAGACATCTAAAATTGAGTAAGTAAAGGGTATATGCTTATAATATCATATAATAACAAATAATGACAAATACACAAGTATAAATTAGATATGTGAAACTGAACAATATTAATCTCACTCGAAAGTAAACACATATACAATCATGCACAAAAACACAAAACACCTAGAGAATCTCTGCCAAACCACCTCTACATACCTCTGTATAAATGTGCTTATGCATAGAAAAGTTATATAAAGGCAAAAAATGAATTTTATAGTCCCCCTTTTTGTTTTGTATTTTGATTAGATGCAAAAACTCTTTAAAACTCTTAATAAATATATGTTAAAATAATTCATATATTGGAATTATTTGAAGCCTATTTAGAATACTGTTAGAAAAATGCCTCTTGGTTTAAAACCATTTAAATATTTAAAATAATATTGTCTGTATTAAAAAAGAAAATGGAAGTAAACAATTGCTCTTCAATTATCAACCTCTACCATCAGTTTTTGACCCTTTGGATTGGGTCTTCAGCTGTCAGAGTTCCTCATGGAACCCTGACTGTTGCACCTTAGAAAATGAAGGTGAGAATGAAGGTCCCTGGAAATGGAGCTATGACACAGCATTTGATCAAAACTACAAAGGACCATCCAGCCTCTTTTAGTGGATCTCCAGACCTTAACTACAGAACTAAAATGTCTCAGATGTGACCTGTCACAGACTGTAGTTCTGATGTTGTTTATGTGGCCATTCATATGCATTTAGATATTACCTTGTACCAAAACAGTGTCTAGAAGATCTAGAACCAAATACATTGGGCTAAAAGTTACATGTTTTGGTTTTCAAATTTGATTCAAATGCAACTGAGATATACAAAGGACGGTCAGGTTATTAAAAAGCTGATCTCTGCGGTTCTCTAAAAAAGGCTGATCAAATATCTGCTTCATATATCCTTGGAGCTAGAAATTTTATCTATTTAGATGAAGGAGATGAGTTTACAGATTTCATCCACAAACAAATTAACATTTGCTTTTTGAGAATAAAGACTTTTAAAATAATTTTTTTTTCTTTCCTAACTATATCAAAGTGCATGTTTTATACAAGTCAAAAAAGGACAAGACAGATATAATGAATACCTATGAATTGAGGGTTATTTGCTGTTTTATTTGCCCTTGAACAAACATACTCTGTAACCCAAAGAAAAGGTATCTAAGCATATGCTTAATATCCTGAAGCAAAGAATACTATTGTTAAAATGCTGACATTGGTTTCTCCAGTCAGCAGGCATGAGAAAAAAGCTAAATCCAAAAGAATATGCCTAAGCTATCAACTCATTTCCTTCAGACTTTAATTCCTTTTTTGTGGGGCTGCAGGAGAAAGCATAAGAAGCCCCAAGTTATTGGCTTTCTCCCGAATGCTAGGTATAGTTTGCCAAGGTGCTACCGTGCAAAGAGATACACTCAGGCAGACCAGGATTTCATCCCTGCTCTTATGTTGTTGTGCAGCGTTAGGCCAGTCACTTAACCTTTCTGAGGCTTGGTAAACTGATGTAATAGTATTTACCTCACAGATTTGTTACAGGTAAATTTATCCATAGCCTGTGTGTAATAAATGGTGATTGTTAGTCTAAAAAGTGGGGCTTGGCTATTGAAGTTATTAGATTGGCCCATATGAAATTGCTACTTTTGTAGGTCCAAATGGCCATATATCAGACTTCATTGTAAGGTGGTTCCCTCCCGGGAATCTCGAGGGCACTATTTCAATGAAGTTGCAGTGTGAATAGCAAAGGTCAGTAGGCTGCAGGCTGCTTGGTGAGATTTTAGTATATGATTATGGACAGCCATTTTTATCAGAGACAAGTCTATAACATGCTCTAATAGCCTACACAACCATGGAGCTTGGGTATTTTAGACGATCCCATTTTTTACCCCCAATACAGATCAACATTTTACATCTTACTCAAATTAGCACATTAAGTTCATTGCATTGGAATGGTTATAATTCTGTTACATGCTGCTAAGTGTCACAAGTACACACAAATAATGGGCATACATATACTGTCATTCCTGCCCTTTTAAATAATACTAATAATGTAGACAAGCCCATCGAGACTCCCAGTGATGCACACACTCTCCTAAAAGCTTGATTTCAGGGTGTTTTCCATATTGTTGATTTCCCTCTCAGTCACTTTCTTTTGGATTTGAGGCAGGCGTTTCCGGAAATTTCCACTCAGCAGGATATAGAGAAAAGGGTTAATGCTGCTGCTGGCATAGCTGAGACAGATGGAGAGGTAATAGCTCACATAGAAGGCCAGCGTGGGTTGCTCCATCTGCAAGTTCACTAGCTGGATCACGTGATAGGGAGCAGCACTTAGGATGAAGACTGCCACCAGCACCAGCACCATCTTTGTCAGCTTCATTGCTCTCTGCCTTGGAACACTGGGATTGTAACTGTAAAGAAAACGTTAGGATAGATGTGAACACAAGCAACCATAGAATGATAAGGCACTTTTAGTACATTTGACAGTGGCTTCGCAGTGAAATATGAAGTTCATTTTTGTTCCTACTTATTCAGGACATTGTGACAAGATTCTCTTTTTTTCCTGTTAAAAATTTCCCAAATTTTCCAAAGCTGTAACATTTTGAGAAACAAAATAAATAGCACAAGATTGAACTATAACCCAAAGTTTAAAATAAACATACATGAGTCTACAGTGAAATAAACCAAATGATTGACTAAAATTGGGGGAGAAGAGAAAAACCTTTATAGAAGCATTCCAAATAATATATGTAGGGATTCCCCTTTCCAGGAGGTGGAGCTTAATTCCTCACTCCTTCCTTCTCCCCCTTGAGGGTGGGCTAGACATAGGGACTCACTTCCAAAGAGTAGAGAGAGGGATCAATAGTAACTTTACAGTAGAGAAAACTGGCAAAGTCTACCTTAACCCATTGATTAACATCCTGTGATGTCATGTGGCAATCATGTGCCCACTGATATGATGTGATGAGGAGAGCTGATTTTTGCCCAAAACACATAACTACAGTAATTGTGAGGAAAAAAATCAGATAGACCCAGTGTGCTGGTTTGAGTCTTTTATGGACCCCAGAAAATTTTGTTCTTTAAATGAACCCATTCCTGTGCCTATAAACCCATTGTAGATGGGAACTTTTGATTAGATTCAGTTAAGTGACCTTTTGATTAGATCACTTTTATTTTTTATTTTTAAAGAAGCTTTAGATTGCATATATGTTACATAAAAATATGGGGGATTCCCATATGTCCCACCCTCTCCCCCTCCTACACTTTCCCACATTGGCAACATCCTTCATTAGAGTGGTACACTTGTTACAATTGATGAACACATATTGAAGCACTGCTACTAACCATGGACTACAGTTTACATTATAGTTTACAATCTGCCCCAAACAATTTTGTAGGTTATCACAAAAGATTGTGGGACTCAGGCTGGGTCTTAATCCTCTTACTGGAGTCCTTTATAAATGGAGGACTAAAAAGCCACAGACACAGAAAAAAGTGGCAGAGGCAGAGAAACTGGGAGATGCTGAGGGAGGGGTCCTGGAGGCTGGAGGCTGGAATCAGAATCAGCAGAGCACAGAGGCACGGAAAGAGGCCCCGAGAGGCTGAAAGAGATGAGGCCCAGAGGAGAAGGGAGAGACAAGCCATATGCCTGATTTCCTACAGCTGATCTAGGGAAGAAAGTAAGCCTGGAGGAGAAGGCAGAGCTGCCATTATGCACTGCCAGGAGCCTGATCGCCCACAGCTGCAACCTGGTGAGACAGCATGTCTTGGGGATGTCTTGGTTTGAACACCTCCTCAGAATGGTAAGCTTTTAAGCTAATAAATTCTCATTATAAGAGCCAACCCACTTCTAATATATAATTCCCAGCAGCTTTTAGCAAACTGAAACAGCCAGACTGGGGGACATTCTGTAGGCTATCCGGACAGTGCTCTTCAAGACTGCCAAGGTCATGAGAGACACGAAAGGACTAAGAAACTGTCACAGACCAGCAGGAACTGGGAGGATGTGACTACTAGATGTACTGTGGTACCCTGGATGGACCCTGGAACAGAAAGAGGACTTTAATGGAAAAATTGGTGAAATTCTAATAAAGCCTGGAGTTAACAGCAACGTACTGATGTCAGTTTCTTTGTTTTGACCAATGTAACATGGTCATGTAAGATGTTAATAATGGGGGGACTGGGTGAGGAGTGTATGGCCTATCCTGGCACCTTTTTTTGTAAATTTAAAATTATTTCAAAATTTTAAAAAATTATGAAAAAATATCCCAATTTAATCAGGTTATGCCATATTTAGACATTTAATAAATTTCTCTGTGGACATGGGTGAGGCAGATGAATAAGACTTGAGAATAATAAGAAAAGAAAGCTTGGTAGCTGAAAATCAATCTAACACAATTCTGCTGCAGTTTCTGAGACCAGGCACCATCATTCCACCAAGTCCTTGCATTTTGAGGCATATCTGAACTGTGCAAGGTTTGTTTCATAAGATGGTCTTTGCATTTCTGGAGAAAGTGTTAGGGCCAAAACGATCTGATCTGGATAACTTATTTTAAAAGGGCTCAAGCATCCTCTCCAGCTGTCAGTGTCTTTATGTTCCACATGATTCCATTTCAACCTTCTCACAAATCCAGTTTCCTGGGATGCCTTTAGAAGCTGACAGTTTTTGTCTTTTTCTCTAACTGTGGCTGCTTCCTTTTCCTATTCTAAAAAGACCACCCTTAAATAATGTAACATTTTCAAAGAATTTCAAGAAGCTAAATGGGAAACATAGTTGTGAGCCAACTGACCACCTACATTGTTGGTACCATGAGTTTGCCACAGATTTTGACAAATGGGAGTTATACTGTTTACATATTCTGTTTTCACGGTGTTACATATAGTATGCAGGGAAAACCTTGGCAAACTTGCCTTTCCAAAGAAATACAAAAATCTATCCAAAAGACAAATTTTAATCACAATTTTGGCCCAACATGTTACATAATTACTGTATTACTCTTTTGAACAACTTGATATATAAAATTTCAAGTGAAAATATTTTAGATGTATTTATGGTGTTTTTGATATATGTATCTTTAAAGTTCCTTCCCAAGTTTATTGCCTCCAGGTAACATTTTGGTTTTATTTACTCCTTGTTGGTGTCCTACTAAGTATTCAACTATGAATGAGATTCTTCTCCTTTAAATTAAAAAAATTATAATAAAAATTAGAAGGTTGCTCATAACATTTGATATATGCATATGCACACAACTCTGCAAAATGTCCAACAAAAACACTTAAATGACATTTTTTGATTACAAATATAAAATTATTCTTTAAATAGGATCTCAAGTTCTGCTGACATTTTAAAGAAATTGTTACATCGTGATTTAAACATTTATCACTGAGAGATTCTCAAATAGCTTCTTCAGAACATGTCTTATTTTGAGAAGATGTCTTACTTATGCAGATGTATATTAATGCCTTTATGTGGAAGTGTGGCATGTTTTAAGTGATTGTTGCTTAAATTTCCATTGTAGCTGTTTTAGAATATCTGAATTGTTCTGTTAGCAAATAAAGCAAAATAAGACAAACGCTTACCATCCAGCATCCTTATTTTGTTGATACATCTCCCAAGTATAGCATAAAATTAAAATATAGCACACCAGAATCAAAGGTAAAGGGAAAAAAAAAGTCATCATCGTCAAATAGAGAGTATACCTGCAAAATGAGAGGGAAAGGACATGACTGTTACCTCCACTCTGCAAGCAATTAGCTTTTACAGTTTGAGAGCCATAATTCTCTGATTTTTCAGGGCCTGGGATAAAAGTCCTTGGGTATAGCTAAGGATCTTTGGGTGTTTTTATGGGAAGTCCTGTTCTTCACTGTTCACTGGCTATGAGGCTGGCCTCTTCCCCAGCGAGCCCATTCTACTGAGTGCAGAAGAGGTGAGGCAGCTTATTATTGTTGTCATGAGTGTTATTATTAGCAGCAGGAATAATCCCAGCAGAAGGCAGCATTTGTTATGCACTAGGCACAGATCTTAGTGCTTTACGTATTCTAACCCGCTGAAGCTAAGCAACCCTGTGAGTATGATGTCATTAGGACCCTCATGTTACAGAAGAAGAAACCGAGGCAAAAAGGCTTAAGCGGCTTTCCAAGGTTATCCAGCTGCCAAGTGGCAGAGGCAGGATTTGAACCCAGACAGGTACCAGATGGTCTCCCCATGGGCATGAGTGAGGCCTGTTATAAAATCAGCCAGTCCAACATCGATGCGCCTTTAGGGGGATTTCCTGGGCGTGCTGACTCTATTCCTGCCCAGATGCCAGGTGTCCCCGTTCCTGGAAGAAACTTGGCCTTGGGAAAAGAAGGCAAGCCCTGCTCAGGTAGGTGTAAGCAGGTAGGCACGGAGAGCACCTGTGACCAGATGGTCCCCGGGTGTAGCACCGTAGTTTCTGTCTCAGTTCACTTAAGGGCTTAATCCTAGAAGGAACAACAGAGGCCATAACCTCAGAATGTCCTTCATGATGAGCACCCCAAAAGAGCAGAGGCAGCTGCTGGTACAAAATAGTCACCTTTTTCCCCCCTTTCTTTTATTTTTTTGACACCTGCCAAGTGAGACTCAGATTGTGTTTTCCTTTTAGATAGGCAGGGGACATATTAGCATATCAGCCACCAGTGATTAAGTGTCATTTCACCATTTGCTTCCTTTCGGTTGGCTGATAGTTTTTCTCTGTGAGAGCAGCCAACACCGGTGGGAGAAATAACGAATGAACAATCTTATGTCCATCATCCTCATATGCAGATTTTCCCCTGGATTTGTAGCCTTGGAGGGCCTGCACCTCCATCCTTCTTGGGCTCATCTACTTGACAAGGCATGGAGTGAGGAAAGGAATCTGTCAGGCTGACTTGAGAGAGTGTGTATAAAATCACCTAGCACAGTACCTGGCTATGGGGCATATGGGTGCTCAAAACCTTTTAGTCATGGGCCTCCAATGCTATGTTCAAAAATTTCGAACAGAAAATTTTTGACTTAAGTTTTCTTTTCAATGTAAAATGCAAGAGCCTAAATGGCTGTGTTGGTTGCATATTGATAAAATTTGAGTCTTGGTAACCCTTAGGTATTTTAGAAAACTCTGCCTCTTACTTGATTGCTGCATTCCTGGCTAGACTGCCTGCCATGTATCTTTAAAATCCATAATTAAATATATTTGCAAACACTGAGGTAAACTGCTTAAATTAAAAATCTTTCTATAAAGGTTATAGGAGAGTAGGCACTCTTCTCCTTAAAAATCAAACTATCAACTTGATTGTGGAAAGCAAAAACTAGGTGGGAGACTGGCGAGAAGAGGATACCCAAGGACTCTCTATGAGCCTGCTCATGTGTTGACAAGGAAGGTGAAGTACTTCACAACTTAATTCAATTCTATTTTTCTTAAGTTTTAGCAACTTACCTGAGTACATCGTCGGGGGATGTTAAATCAAAAGCACAACTCTCAACGCCATCTTTAAATTTGATGACCTTCGAGTAGACCCAGACAGGCAATGCCAGAATAAAGGAAGCCGCCCAAAGGCCCAAATTGATGCGGATGGTCTTGTACCTTGTTCTCCAACTCATAAGTCGAAACGGTTGGACGAGAGCCAAGTACCTGTAAAGCCAGTTAAGAAGGGTTTGGAAACAATCAATAAAAGCACTGAGCTCCAAGGATGAAAGGTTCATGACAAGAGTAAATTATTGGTATTATTATCCTTCCTGAAGCACA
>JAQZBX010022385.1:0-31616 GCA_029593785.1 Cabassous unicinctus
GGAAAGCTTGGATAATAAGAGAAATGAACTGGATGTAACAGACATTTATAAAGCATTACACCTGGAAACAGCAAGATATACATTCTTTTCAAGCATGCATGGAAACTTCTCCAGGATAGACCGTATGTTGGTTCACAAGACAGGTCTCTATAAATTTAAAAAGATTGAAATTATATAAAGCACTTTCTCTGATTATAATGAAATGAAGCTGGAAATCAATAACAACTGGAAAATGGGAAAATTCACAAATATATGGAGATTAAACAAGACACTCTTAAATAATCAGTGGGACAAAGAAGAAATTGCAAGAGAAATCAGGAAATATCTTGTTGGAAATGAAAACAAGAACTCAATATATCAAATCCTATTGGATACAGGAAAGGCAGTGCTGATAAGGAAATTTTTAGCCCTCAATGCTTACATTAAAATATATAAAAGAGCTAAAATCAAAAACCTAACAGCACACCCGGAGGAACTAGAAAAAGAACAGCAAGCTAATCCCAAACCAAGCTGAAGGAAAGAAATAATAAAGATCAGAGCAGAAATAAATGAAAAGGAGAACAAAAGACAATAGAATCAACAAGAGCAAAAGATGGTTCTTTGAGATTTTCAACAAAATTGACAAAGTCTTAGCTAGACTGACAAAAAAAATAGAAGATGCAAATAAATAAAATCAGAAATGAGAGGGGGTACATTACCCTTGACCCTGCAGAAACAAGAAAGATCATAAGAGGATTTTATGAACAACTATTCACCAACAATCTAGACAATGTAGAAATAATGGAAAAATTCCTAGAAACACATGAACCACCTACACTGACCCTAGAAGACAAAGAAGAACTCAAAAAACCAATCACTGGTAAAGAGATTGAAACAGTCATCAGAAACCTAACAAAAATGAAAAGCCCAGGTCCAGAGGGCTTCACAGGTGAATTCTACCAATCATTCAAAGATTATCTAATATCAATCTTGCTAAAGCTCTTCCAAATAATTGAACAGGAAAGAATGCTACCAAACTCATTCTTTGAAACCAACATCATTCTAAAACTAAAACCAGACAAAGATACTCCAAAAAATAAAATTACAGACCAATTTCTCTAATGAATATAGATGCAAAACTCCTCAAACAAAGTATTTGCAAACTTGAATCCAAAAGCACATTAAAAGAATTATATACCACAACCAAGTGGGTTTTATCTCAGATATGCAAAGGTGGTTCAACAGAAGAAAATCAATTAGTATAATAATTCATTAATAGATTGAAGAAGAAAAATCACATGAGCCTCTTGATTGATGCCAAAAAAATTATTTGACAAAATACAGCATCATTTCTTGATTTAAAAAAAAACACTCCAAAAGATAGGAATAGTAGGAAGCTTTCTCAACATGGTAAAGTGCATATATGAAAAACCCAAAGATAATATCCTACAAAATAGTGAAAGACTGAAAACTTTCCCACTGATACTGGGAACAAGACAAGGATGCCCTCTGTCACTCCTGTTTTTCATATTGTGCTAGGTATTCTAGTTAAAGCAGTTAGGCGCGTGCACACACACACACACACACACACACACACACAGAAATAAAAAGTACCCAAATAGGAAAGGAAGAAGTAAAATTTTCACTATTCACTAATGATATGATCCTGTATCTAGAAAATCCTGAAAATTCCACAACAAGGCTACTAGAACTAATAGACAAGTTCAGCAAAGTGGCAGGATAGAAGATTAATACACAAAAATCAATACATTTCTATACTGATGTGCAATCTGAGGAGGAAATCAGAAAAAAAATTCCATTTATGATAGCAACTAAAACAATCAAATATTTAGGCATAAACTTAACCAAGGCCATAAAGGACCTGTGTTCAGAAAGCCACAAAACATTGCTAAAAGAAACCAAAGAAAACCTAAATCAAAGGAAGGACATTCTGTGTTCATGGATTGGAGGACTAAATATCCTTAAGATGCCAATCTAGCCAAAATTATTTACAGATCTAACACAATCCCAATAAAAATCCCATCAGCCTTTTTTGCAGAAATGGTAAAGCCAATTGTCAAACTTTATCGCGAAGGGTAAGGGGCCCTGAATAGCCAAAAATATCTTTAAAAAGAAAAACAAAGTTGGGGACTCTCACTTCTTGACTTTAAAGTATGTTACTTAGTTATAGTGGTAGAAACAGCATGGTACTGGCATAAAGACAGACAGATTGACCCATGCAACTGAATTAAGATCTCAGAAATAGACAATCACATCTAAGACAACTGATTTTTGACAAGGCTATCAAGCCCATTCAGCTGGACCAGAAAATTTTGTTCAGAAAATGGTGCTGGGAGAACTGGATATCCATATCCAAAAGAAAGAAAAAGATCCCTACCTCATACCTTATACAAAAATTAACTCAAAATGAGTCAAGGACCTAAACATAAAAACTACAATCATAAGAATAGACATAGATCAATGGAATAGAATTGAGAGTCAGAGTTAAATCAACATATCTATAGCCATTTGATTTTTCACAAGGGAGTCAAGTCCATTCAACAGGAAAAGAATAGTCTCATCAACAAATGGTACTGTGACAACTGGAAATCCACTTGTAAGAGAATTAATATGCACCCATACTTCTCAGATGAAAATTAATACAAAATGGGTCAAAGAACTAAATATAAGAGCTAATGCTATAAAACTGAAGATATAGGGAAATATCTTCAGGACCTTGGAGTAGGCAATAGGCTTTTAGATTTTATACCAAAACTAAAAGCAACAACAACAACAAAATAGATGATTGGGACTTTATTAAAATTAAAAACTTTTCTGCATCAAAGAACATTAGCAAGAAATTTAAAGATGACCTAAAGAATGGGAGAAAATATTTGGAAACCATATATTTGATAAGGGTTTAATACCTCAATTAAGGTTTAGTGCTATACTCAGGAAGGTCACTCTTAAAAAGCAAACACTAAGTGATCACATCCACTGGCACATTGTCACCACAGACATACAACTCAGGACTTAGTGGTAAATATTGCTGCCCTGTTGTAGTTTGGTCTTTGGTCTTCTCCAGTTGTCTTTCCCTCCAGATAGAACTGTCAGTTGGTCTGGAGCGCTGAGTCGATAAAGTTATGCAACATTGTCTAGAGACAGTCTTCAGTGGCTCTGCAGGGCAGTACCTGGTCCAGGTTTAGGTGTGCTCACTTGGAGGTGGTTTGCCCCAGTGTAAATATTCACAATCTCAAAAAAAGCTATTTTTCACTACTCTGAGTTTTTTCTGTCCAAACAGGTTTAATAATTAAGGTAGCAAAGAAAGGCAGAAGTGATAGGTAGTAGAAAGGCATTATCATTTCTCTCCACCACGAAGGAAAATATCAGTCTACCATATAGGATGTTGGAGATTACTAACCAATGAGATTGGCTTTTGTAACCATGATGAAGAAATAACAATAAACTGAAAATATTGAGAACAGTAAAACTGGTTAATGAAATGTAAAACTAGCTGTACAACCAGGTCTGATATAAAGGAATTTCCATCTAGACAACTTTTCTATTAAGAAATTGATTTTTCTTGAAGTTGGACATTTGCTATTTTATCAAGAAAATAGGCTAACTAGCAGGACCATCTCAGAAACTGTTTGTCTCCATGTAACCCTGTCACAATAGGGAAATGGAGTTGTCATACTAACAAATGCACATGAGGTGAAATGGAATTTTTCATTTCACATAAACTACAGTTAGGAATGAGATGCATCACCATTGATAGTCTGTAGTTTGTGGAGTCATTAATTTTGGGAGCAAAAGCAAAAAAATATATAAGTACTTTTCCCTAAACATTTATTAAAATAGAAGAACCTCCCCAACTGCATAATCATTGCAGAGATTTCCATTCATTAAATATTTAGTGCCTACTCTGTATTCACATAACAATGAACACTTCTAGCTTGGCTTGAACCTTAAAAATTGTTGTTTCTCATTCTGTACTTTATTACCTTCTTGCTCTATGTACTTGGATTTACTCATCATCACGTATGGTTTTAAGAATGATCTATGTGCTGATGACTAAAGAATATTGATTGTTAACAAAGCAATACAAAGGAATTTATTGGCTCTTGATTTTATTCTTATTTTGAAAAACAAGTGTGTCTGTAAGTACCTGTATTTAATTAATCCCACAAATCTCAGTGGCACAAAGTGACATATACTCATCGCCATGCTCACAAGTGTTCAGGCTGGCTGGGGTGGCTGACCTGCCTGGTGGTGCAGGTCTGCAGATCAGGCAGCTCCCTTTCAGGTGTACTTATTCAGGGGCCTGACGGGAGAGGGGCAGCCCCAAAGACACTTGCCTCATATGGAGGTTGAAAGTAAAGGGGAGCAAGCCTGGCCAAGTAAACACATCTCAAGCTCCTGCTTGTATCCCATCTACTACCAACCCTTTAACCCAAGTAAGCCAAATTCCCCAGCCCAGAATCAACGAGGGAAGAATATTTTTGTCCCCTATGATGTGGTAGAGATGCAAGTGAATGTTTTTAAACAATAATAGAATTTACCATCATACAAAGGAGATTTTGAACTAAATTGTCCATCTAAGCATATTAGCAAAGGAATAATACAACTAAACTTAATATAGTAGAAAAAAGGAGATAAAGATAAGAGCATACATTTATGACAAAGAATGCCAAGATATAATTGAGAGGGTCAACAAAGCCAAAAGTTGGATTTCCAATGACATTAAACATTGTCAGTTACCTAGCAAATTTAATCATGAAGAGGAGGGAGGAGAGAGACAGAGAGGCATCCACTACTTATTTCACTGCTCTGTTCCTGTTTCAATTCACTGTTTAGTGAGTGTGTAGGAGTGGGGTGAAAAAGATTTAGAGATTTTTATTTCCTTTATTGTTAGCCAAGCAAAGCTTCAAAGATATATTTGTTTTAATTTTCCAGAATCTAGTGTTATTGTAGTTGAAGGACCCTTTCGAACGTCTTTGTCATATTTCTGGAAACTAACACTTTCCAGATCCCAGAATGTATGCGACTGATTCAGGAATGGACCCAGGATATTGAGGAATAAAATAATCTCTCTGCTTGCTTTAGTTGTGGTACAGAAGGAATCTGTGACAGGCCGTGACCTTTACACAAGGGAAAGCACTGAATAAAACGCAATGTCCTTCTCCCATTAGAGCGGACAGAGCACCTGGGGGTGGGGCAGGGCAGGTTGAGAGGGGTGATGGTGGTGCTGAAGCAGGCAGGTCTCCTCCTTTCCGAGGGGATAGGACTGATCCCTGCTCTAATAGAATCCTGAGGTCGATGGATTCGCACCCATGGCAGTCAGTCCCCGAGGGTCTCGCTAGAAATGTGCAGGCCCCAGGGAGGAATGCCGCTGCATGAACAAATGTTTTGTTTCCTTTCTCACATTCTCTCCTAGTTAAAAAGGAAAGTAAAGGTTCCCAGCATCTAGAAAGCTCGGCTGTGTTCGACAATAGTTTATCACCTGGGAAAGCTGCAGAGATGAAGCAAGCTCAGAACTCTGGAGCTGAGGGAGTGCAAGAGTGTGTGGCCGTGTGTGGGTCTTGTGAGTAGGGCACTGACACAGCATGACTGCCAGTTTTATGCTAGGTCTTGTGCTATGGTTTGAATTGTGTCCTCCAAAAAGGCATGATTGTGTGCTAATTCCCAGTACCCAAAAATGTGAGTGTTTTTTGGGATTAGGGTCATTCCAGAAGAAATTAGGCTAGTGCCTTTACCCCAACATGACTGGTATCCTTCTAAGAAGGGGGTAGTTGGATACTGACCGATGGATGAGAAGAGACTGTTATGTGACAATGGAGGCAGATCATGTCCTGGGCTGCTGGCAAACCATCGTCAGAAGGAAGTAAGGGAGGTGTGGCAGTTTCATATTATTTACAAACTCCAAAAAGAGATATAGATTATGTTTGTAAACTGGTCCGTTCCTCTGGGTGTGATAACCCTTTGATTGTATTACATTCAGCTGAGACATCTGACCAAATTATGTTAAGATTAGGGCTTTGATTCAACCATGTCATTAGAGTGTGACTCAGCATTGACTCCCAGCCCCCTTGGTGGGCTGATGAAACAGACTCTCACATAGAAGTAGGAACACAGAGAAGCAGATACACAGAAGAGGAATGAGCTTTGATCATGCAGCCCCAGGAAGAGAGATGAGCCTGATAGTTTGCAGCTGAAGAGAACAGAGCAGCTGAGAAGCCCTGAGACATAAGCCTTATGCCAGCCCACAGTTGAGATAGGAAGAAGCTGGGACTGTGGAGCCTTAAGAGGAAGAAGGCAGGCTGAACCCTTGCAGACATCACCCGCCATCTTGCTTCAACAGGTGGCAAGAGAGTTTGGTGAGAAAGCACCTCTTATGGTACCTTGAGTTGGACTCTTTAGGGCCTTCTGACTGTAAGCTTCTACCCCAAATAAATACCCTTTATAAAAACCAACAGAGTTCTGGTACTTTGCATCAGCAGCCCTTTTGGCTGACTAGCACAGGAGGATTCTCCCCTATAGGTCTAAGACGATGCTTGGCTCTGCTGGCACCTTGATCTTGGACTTCCAACCCCCAAAGCAGGGAGACAGAAAATTACTGCTGTTTGAAATCATCCAGTTTGTGGCACTGTTCCAGCAGTCCTTGGGAGCTAAGACCTCATGAAATATGAAAATGGAGAGTTCTGTGAAGAGGGTGGTGAGGGCAAATGTTTCAAGTGGAGGGAAGAGCTGTTTAAGGGTTCTGAGGTTAGAAGGATGTTTCAAAGAATGAAATATATTAATATGGTAAGAAGTATGGCTAGAGTGCTGGGCAGGAGGGCTGTGGACACTGTTTTAAGAGTTTTCATGCCATATCCCACCATTGCCAGTGCCTTTTTATGGGCTCAGTGGTCCAGTTTCACTAGATTCAAAAGGCACATAGAGCAAACCTTCCAAATATGATTGGTGGTGGCTGGGACTCAGCGTGTTTCTGACTGTTTACATTTGTTAAAGACATAAGTCCCTTGTTGTGGAAGTGAACAACTAAGGCTTTAACTTCGGGACAGTGTGACGGCCTTTGGGCTTTCAATGAATGACAAGAAGGGAAGGTGCAGCATTGCACTCTGTGCCCTTGTTCTCTGCCCATGAAGAACCTCAACATTGAAACAGGTTTGTCCAGCAGGGATGTGGATTTCTGCCTCCTGGTTGTCCTTTTTCTAAGTAATGCTAATCTTTCACCTGATCTTGTTCTCTCATCTTCAAATATTTTCTATTTTTGCATTGAAAAAATAGATTTCTTGGCGTCTTCATCATTACACACATTTTATCATATCGTTTCTTATTTTAACCCTCTTTCTAGTCAACTCTTATTTCTAATATTTTAACTCAAACTTTTTAGCTTTTTATTTTAAGATTTTATTCTTTTAGAGATATGCTTATATCTCTGGCTTCACCATTTTATTTGTAATAAATTACATGATTTAATACTCTCCATCTTAGACTTCTTTTAGTAAGAGTTTACACATTGTTTTTTTTATAAAAAGATATCAGTCTTAAAGCTTTAATATCCTTTCATTCCAGTTCCCTTTAATTTTTCTCTTTTACTTTCTTCATTATTTTAAATGGTTATTTTCCCTTCCTCTTCTGGAATTTTTCTTTATATTTTTATTTGCTCATGCAAAGGCTGACTAGCAATATGGTTGTAAGGGTGACAGGAGAGTTCTGACCATAAACTTGTGAGTATAGCCCCCATGCCTTGTCAGAGGGTCTCTCCCCCCTCTCCAATAAATGAAACAAGACCAAACCATAATCAAGAAGATTTAAGAAAATCATTGCTGAACCTCCCTTTATTTTTTACATGTAATGCATGCATTAAAATAGTGCCTTTCCCAAGGCATCTCACAATTTCCAGACTCTTGCTCTCAGACCAAAGATTGAGAGTTAAATAGTTTTACATCCATGAGATGTAGCATATGAAACCTTTTGCTTTGGGGCATACCTTTCTAATACTGTCTTGAGTCAGAGGGGAATGGGGTGACAAGTTGTAGCAGTTTGGTATTATTTATGAATTCCAAAAATAGATATTGGATTGTGTTTGTAAATTGATCTCTTCTTCTGGCTACATTAGATTGTATTGGATTCAGAGGTTTCGCTCCTTCTTGATTAAATTATGATTAAGGCTTTGATTGGGCCTCATCAGTAGGACACTGATTCCCTGCCCCCTTGGTGGGAAGGGATTCACAGAGAAAACGACATGTTGAAGTTTTTAATGCTGGAGCCTCAGGAAGTAAATACACAGAGAAGCAGATACTTGAGGAAAGAGAGAAGGCTCCATTAGACACGGCAGAGGTCCCGGGAAGAGAGACAAGCAGTTCACCTGATAGTTTACAGCTGGCCTTGTAGAGAGACCAGAGCAGCAGAGCGTGGAGAGGTACGAGCCCTGGGAGAGAGACAAGACTTATCCCAGCCTACAGATGATATTGGAAGAAGCTGGGACCACAGAGCCTTAAGAGGAAGTGGAAGCCTGAATGCTTGCAGACGTTGGCAGCCATCTTGCTCCAACACGTGGAAACAGACTTTGCTGAGGGAAGTAACTTTTACTTTATAGCCTGGTAACTGTAAGCTTCTACCCCAAATAAATACCATTTATGAAAGCCAACAGATTTCTGGTATTTTGCATCAGCACCCCTTTGGCTGACTGATACACAGGTCATACCAAGATATTCATTCATGTAATGATTCTGAGTTAGCCATACTAAGAAATTTGCTGAATTTTAATGTCCACAATTTCATGAGAGGAGGCACAGGTAGATGTGTGTGGAATCTCTTGCTATCCCTTTTACATTAGGCTTCTGATAAAATTTTTGGAGATTGGGCTGAGCCCCTCTTTCTGTAAGATCATAAAAGGATTTCTTATTTATGCAACTCTGCTGGTTTCCTTGCCTCATTAAATGATTTCAGAAATTGGCTAATGTAGAGCTTATCCCAAACAGGATTTTTTAAATGTGTTCACTAAGTCACTGCTATGAGAGTCTTTTAACTTAGAGAATCCATACTGGGTAACAAGGACTCCTGAGAACATCAGAGTACAAGATGAAAGGGAGGTGTGCTTGGTCTCTATACCATGAGATTTGACCCTACTGGGAAAGTTTCTGAGACATAGGATTGAGACTGAATTATAGGATCCTACTTTGTTAAGAGAGGATTATTTCTTCTTTTGGTATATATACATATAAGCCATCTGAAATACTTTGAAGAAAAATGTGGGATATGAATGCATAAATACATAATAAAATTAGCTTTTAGTTACTCTTACTTCTACAGTGTCAATTTCTTTAACCAAGAGATATTTATTTATAGAAATCCATTAGCTTACCAATTCATGACTTTTCTCTTAAGAAACAGAGGTCACTATGAACAGGCATCAAATTATGTACAAATATATTTATCTCTTACAGACAAATGCTAATTTTTAAAAGGTAAATTTGGATTCAAAAGAAAGAAGTAGAAGGGAGAACAAAACTACACATGTCTGCAGCAACACAGCTGTGGGAGACAGAGATGAGCGAGAATGAAAATTGGCTTTGGGGAAGGAGTTCAGTCACAAGGCTGAGCCCGTGGATGTGGAATAGGGGCCTGACTGACCTATTCTAACAGCTAAATAAGCACACATTTTATCAGTGATGCTAAGAATGCAAAACTCTGACTTGGAGAGGAGTGGGAAAGAAAAGAAACTTATTTGACTTAGAGATTTCTTCTTTTGCTATGCTAGGCTAATTAAACTAATAAATTTAACCTCAATTGTTTTTATAGTAAGCATGCAAGTAACTCTAATCAGAGCCAAAGCAGAAATAGAAACCAGGAATACATATTTACAGGACTGAAAATGCAAAGCATGGCTTTTTCATAATAAAAATTAGTGAAACACAGTTTCATTTGATTAAGTCAAGTAATGGAAGGTGACATTTTATGTTACAAAATTACCTGTCAAAGAGGAATAAAACAGTTCACTTATCCATCTTTTTATCAAGTTATTATTTTATGAAAAGTCTATTAGGAATGAATGAGCTATTCTTCTTAGTTACAGACTTCAGCTTTTTATATAACTTTAATCAGTTTGTTTTATCAGCAATTGTTCTGATTGATCATAGCTAATAAGTGTATCAGTTATAGAGAACTTGATATCATTTATTTTACTATATGAAATTATTTTTTTTTTCATTTTTACAAATTATTTCCTATATAGGCTCTTGATCCAGTTAAATATGATGTGATGGTAAAACAGAGAAGTAGTAAAATTACAGAAATGCATAAAAGCATCTCATCAAAGTTGCATGAGTAAATGAGTCCATTTCTTCTGGACTCAAAAGAATAATTTGTGAAATATAATCAACATGTATGAGAGTATATAAATTATGTATGTCTGTCTGCATGGCCCAATACTACTTTTTTTTGCCTTTATATCAATGTTAAATTTCTTTTTTAAAATTTTTAAAGAAATCTGTTTTATTGATACATATTAATAAAGCATACAGTTCATCCAAGGAGTCATCCAAGGGGAGAAAGCATCACCTGATGATGCCTTGATTTGGCCATTTTCACAGCCTCAGAACTGTAACCTCATAAGTTATTAAATTTCCATTGTAAAAGCCAACCCATTTCTGGTATATTGCATTTCTGCAGCCTAGCAGACTAAAACAGTCACTGACAGCCACAGTGAGGAGCCAGAAGCCAGGTGTCTGTAGAAACCCAGATGAGAAAGGAAAAGATATAGCCATCAGACTGGAAAGCCAAGGAACCCCGAACATTGCCAGCAAGCAAGCATCAGAATGCCACCGTGTTTGGGGAGAAAGCAAGACTTGTCAATATTTTTGTGCTGCACTTCTGGTCTCTGTAACCATGAGCCAATAAATGCTTACTGTTTAAGCCAACCCATTGTGTGCTATTTCTGATAGCAGTTCAGGCAAAACTAAGACTCCAATTTTGTAGGTATGAAATGTTATCTAATTGTGAATTTAGAATTGTACTTCTGTAGTTCCAAATGAGGTTGCCTATAGCTTCATGTATTAATTACTTATTTTGTAACATACAAGCTAACTAACTTGGCCCATTTTTTCAGAATATTTGTAATTTTCTGTTCAGCTTACAGGAGATTGTTAAAAATACATTAATTCAAGAAATATCTATTGAGTCCCTGCTATGCCAGGCATAGTTTTAAGTTCCCTAGATATACATCAGGAAACAATGCAAACAAAATATCAGCTCTCTCATAGAGATAAATTCCAGTGAGATGGAGCAGGGAGACTCAGTTAAAAATAATAATAAATATGTCATATCAAATGGTGCTAGGGGAAAAATAGACAAGGGTAAAGAGGCTTAGGAAAGTTGGGGTTAAGGGGGTAATGTTTGCAGTTTTACATAGGGTGCTTTAATCCATGCATCAACATTAAATCAATCAGGAATAAACCAAATTAATAGTGATGTCATAATGTTTTTATATCGCTGGATTTACTTTTAAAATAGTTTAGTTCATTACTTACCAATCAGGGTTCTGATGTTTAGGGATAGGGTAAGAATGCCACAGAGAGACCTGAGAATTGTGTGTTTCCTTTCTTAAAATGTTTTGACATAAAGCTATCTCCATTTCCTTATTTTTACTGCTGCCAGTTTTTAAAAAATAAATAAATAAAATACTTCCTAATGATTAGAAGAGGATTATTCCGTGATTCTTCCTCATTTATACAACTTTGACCAGAGTTACCTTGTTCTGTTAGAAGACATAACACCAAAAACAATAAGTTCTCTGAAATTAAAAAAAAAAAAAATTTTGTAACCACTTTTATACCCAAAACATATTTTCAATTTTCTGGGCTTTTCAGACAGGGAAATTAGGATGTGCCTGAATCTTTCAACACTTCCTGAAAACACTAACATCTCAAAAATTATTGCTCCTTTAAGGTTTGACATTGTGGACTTCCTAACATATTTTCTATTACCTGCAGGAACTTCATTTACCACATTTTGAGAAGAGAATAATAGCTTTTCCCCCCTCTACTTTGTATTAGACTCCTACAATTTTTCCATGTCACTTCTTTCTACTCTACATTTTAAAGCTAAAATCTAATGATGAGTTATGCAGATGTCATCCAAAAGCTCAGAAACCAAAGAAATACTTAGCCAAAGCATATTTTGGGGGGACCTGGACTCTGGCTTGACCATGAGAGAATTTTTAGGAATTCATTGATAGCCAGAGTGATTAGTATTTGTTTGAGACCCAATCCCTTTAAATTCTTTAAAATTGAATTACTGGTTTCATTTGCTGATAGCTTTAAATCAACCTAAATTCAGCTAAATCAAGGAGGCTGGCTCATCATGTGTAACTTATTTCTATCATGAATTTATAACAATTTGTAGAATTTTTCATAACTAAGGTAGTTTGAAGTTAGAGAAAAAAGATAGGTGGGTGTTGGAAGGTATGGATATATTACCAGTTTCCATTTTTCTCTATTCGAAGTTCTTTCAATCACTAAAACTTTCTGGAGTTAATTTTCTATATTCATAAAATATTAATAGTAAAAACGATAAATGAAGGAAAAGGAGAATGGGAAGAACAAGCAGTAGAAGAGAAAGAAGAAAAGTAAAGTGGAAGAATGAGAGGGGAATAAGAAAAGAAATGATACAAATTTACTGAGAGATTGTCATATTTTTAGCATTGTGGTCATCAATTTTACTTAAATGAGTCATTTATATTTCCACCAGTTCTATGAAGTGACAATTAACTGCTTTTTGAAGATAAGGAAACAGGGACTTTAGTACATAAGGGGTCCAATGCAGAATTGCTAGAAGAAGACAAAGCATGGCAATTTTACAGGGACTCAGAGTCATAAATATCAGCAGAAGAATCCTGATGACTCTTTGGTTTTCCAGTTTCACTGCAGGGGACAGATAGAGTGCGATCCGGTCAGTGTGCAAGGCTTCCTCCTGATAGACACCCAAGCAGTGACTTAATCTCAGTAGTTGGAGCAACAGAAATACACTCCACAAGATAAACACAAAATCATACTGGAAACCCCATAAATGAAGATAAACTATATGTCTGCCATTCACTGGTGATGAGCTAAACTGCCAAAATATTTGCTTTTACAGTGACAGCTTTTGGTCACATGTGTGCATTGTGGAAGACATGATTCAAAACAGTTATATTCATGTGGTTTTTTTTTGGAAAAAATATCCAAATGGTCAGTCTACTGTATAGACATTGCTAGATATTAAGGTCCCAAGGAAGGTAGATATTAGTTCACAGTGAGGTCTCCTAGAGTTGGGCTCATGATCTCCACAAACGAGCTGCAGATGCCCTGCAGTGAATTAGGAGACACAGAGGAGTATACCAAACACACCTTCCACAAAGCCACTATTCTACTACTCATCGGAATATTAGCCTGACCAGCCTAGAAACTGTTTTCCCTCCAATCAAGGGGAACGGATGCTTTTTTTTCTATTCTGGATCAGCCTCTATTTGGTCAGCCACACCGGACACTGCTGGCCATTCATTTTGGTGGACTTCCTCATGGCTTACATTTCTGCGCCACAAATTAACATTCTTATGTGTCCCAGTGGCAGTATATCCTAAAAAGAACAAGATTTGTTAAGTCACTCTTCTTTAAAGAATGTTCCTTTTACAATCTCCCTATTCTAAATGTCAGAAAATCTATTGCAAAAATAATTTAGGATCTAGAGTCCAGGTTTCTGCCTTTGAAATTATGATATATTTGTGGTTGGAATTTGAAAATAAAACAGATGTAATAGGACTTATGCACTCAATAATTAAACTAGCATTATAAATCTTCTTCATAAGCCTTAAAATGGTGTGACTTAGGAAAATATTCCTGTTCAGGATTGCACCATATGCTTTGCTTGTTTTTCTCATCTTCCTGTTATTGACGATATCTCCTGTATCACAAGAACCTACTATAGTCCTGTTCAGAATTATTTAGTTAGTATTTAATAGTAACTGCAAATAAGTCACAATTTTTTCTTCTGCAATTGTTCACCTATCACCCGTTCATTGCAAAACCATCAACTCTATTTAGGAGAAGGTTGCTTTTCTTGGTGTGAGTTGAAATTATTCATACATACGAGAAGGGCATCTTTGTGTTTGCACAGAGCAACTGCACATAATTCTGTTTCTCCAATAGGTCCTATCCTGGAAATCAGTTAAAATTATTTTTCACTCTAATCTTGAGAACAGGCAAGTAGCTTCTTGGTTGGTAAGAAGAATTCAACTCTCCTACTAAATTCTATGATATTCTTGAGCAGCAGTACCAAACAATTTTGTTCAATGATATCACATCCATGTACATGGAGACTTCTTACAAATGATTTAAAGAAAGAAGGCAAAATGATTCACAATAGCAATCTAGGAAAATGAATTAAATAGCTGCAAATGATAAAGGAAGCCCAATCTTTGCCTTTACAAAAGGCAAGCAGCATGGGCTTTGGGACTCATAGAGAAATACACCATGTCTTTAAATAATTCTATCTCAAAATAAATGTATTCAGAAGCTCACAGTTTTGTTGCCTGTGGGTCTACTTTGGTATAACAACTCACCTGATTTTTTAAAAATTATTACCCTACTTTCAAATGTGTTTTAGTAATCATAACATTTCTGCACTTAGCATTTTTTCTGGAATCAAGACTGCTTTTTGCTGCAGTGTCATAGATTCTGGTCGATTCTCACTGAAAACGCTGTCCTCCTGTGGACTGGAATATCTTAGCAGTCCGCCTTTTGGCTTACCACTTCCCAAATACTCTGCCATGCATCTTGGGTCACAGCAAGTGTTCCCAGAGTTGCAGTTTAATAAATTGCTATTCACAAAACTGAAATAGCTAAAGTGCAATTGTTTTTTTCCAGAAAGAATCTAAAACTGTGTTAGAACAATAGCAGACAAAATAGCTCAAAAAACATTGTTGTAAACTTTCTTTTATTTAGTATTTTACTTTCAAAACTGGTTCACGTAATCTTGCCCCCACTCCACCCAGCTTCCTCTCAAATATACTTAGTCCCTATGCCTCCATTTACCCATTTAGTAAATTTCTTGGAATTAACTATTATTAGGAAATGTTTATTAGTTTTATACTTTCCCCTCTTTTTCTTTTCTCCTTTTTCATTTGATTCTGTTTTTACCTCTGTTGATGGCATTTCCTTTCCTTTAAATTGGAGAAATAGGAATGGATTGGCTCTATCTGGAGAAAATAACTTTAGGATGGTATAAGTAATGTATGTGTATGAGTCAGGGTTCTCTAGGAAAACAGAATCAACAGGAGAGATCTGTAAATAGAATGAGATTTTATAACAGTATCTCACGTGACTGTGGGAATGCACAAGTCCAGGTTCCGCAGGCAGGCTGCAAGCCAGGGGCTCTGATGAAAGTCCAATGAAGGTCCTTGATAAGTTTCCAGGAGATGTTTGCTGTCCAAAGACGAGCTGGGAAATTCTCTCTGAATACTGAAATCACTTCCCCTTATAAGGCATTCAACTGATTGGATAAAGCATCACTCATTGCTGATGGCAATCTCCCTGGTTGATGCAGATGTAATCAGCCATCTATGCAGTAAACTCACTGATGACTAAAGTCCATAAATGTCCTTGTATTACAATTAGCCCAGTGCTTGCTTGACCAAACAACTGGGCACAGTTACCTGGCCGAGTTGACACATCAGCCTAACCATCACAGTATGTTAATTGGTGCAATACTTTTTTGAAGACATTTTGGAAATGTGTAGCAACTAGCTCAAAAGAGAGCATACGCAGTGCTCTAAAAATGAGAGTTCTTAAAAAGCATCCTGAGAAAACAATCAAGCAAATTCAAGCATGTTTATTACAATGTGCTCTATATTAGCTCCCCTGGCTTCTCTCCCTCCCTTGTGAATGAACCATTGCAAATGTTGATGAACATAAAATTAAAATATTAAAAGTGATGGTACGTACAAACAATGCATTGCTAATACTTGCTTTAAAAGAAGATGTGGGATTAGACAAATATAGATATGAATACACTTATAGATTTAAGAAAATGTCCAAGCTGTAGGAGTAAAGAGAAAAAATGGATTACAAAACTCTATTAGCCTATTGTTGTCAGAATATATAAATATATTTCTAGAATACATACATATATAAATATATATACACATATAGATACAGAGAATCTATCTACATACATATAATAAAGGGTAGAAAATATATATCTTTACATATTATTGTTTTGTTGAAATTTCAAAAATTTCCAAGACTCAAACTGCAAGGGAATATGTACTTTATTCAGGTAGTTGCAATAAGGAGACCACTCAAAAAGCATCTCCACAAACATGAGCAATGGAAGGAGTTTTATAGGAGAATGAGACAAAAGTGGCAGCTTGCCAGCTGGAAATTGGACTGCTTTAAGTCAGGAAGGAATTGCAAAGTTGTTTTTCTTTGTGATAATCCATCTCAGTCTTGTTGACTTGAAGAATTTAGAGGGAGTGGGGTTTTCTCTTGGTACTAGATAGAATGGGGGTCAGACTTTAGAAGAGAAATTTTACAGTTTACCACATGTTTATGACTGAGTTGTAGGATTGTACATCATCCTTGTTTTCTGCTTTTTTTACCATCTATTTCCTGAGAGGTTTGCAAAGAGAAAGTATATTTTTATAATAAAATACATATTAATAATATGCACATATGGTTCTGTCTTGAAAAACTGTCTTGAAACCAAATAGAACATGTTTAGCATTAAAAAGGAATGTCTGGTCCAATAGGATGTGTATGCAGACTGGCCATGTTGTGATTATTACTATAAAAATTAACAATATTTAAAAATAAAATAGATTGTTTTAAGAAATAAAAGCACATATTTTGCCTTTATTTTCATTGTACAAGTCCATGTGTGTGTGTTTGTGTGTTTCAGTGCATGGGGGTAGGAGGCTTTTATTAGCTTGAAACCAAAATCCTGTTAGACTCTTATGAAAACCTTCCTCGACACGTCTGGTAACTCTTGAGATGTAAATTAAATACGTTTTAAGAGTGACTCTGTTATTGATTACAGTTACAAAACATGGACCCTATTTCTTTCCTTGCATCATTGTTTATATTATTTTATTAAGTAAAAACTGAGCTGAGTATAAAAGAGATAATAAGGGTAATTAGAGAGAGTGAATAGCTATGATATTTTAAAAGGGAAAAACTAAGTAAAATAATCATAAGTATTTGTTTATGTAAAGTATTTGTGTTTAGCATCTATCAAGTACTTACATTTCACATGAAGCAATGACTTAACTTGGTCCAATGGGAATAGTCTTGGTTTTCTCCAAACTCCCAAAACATTTGTACACACCTCTATTGTTGAAGTTAATATATTTTCTTATTTTTTACATATATATTAAAATTATTATAATAATAATTTTATTATAATAATAAAAATAGCTGAGTCATGATCCTTATAACTTACATGCTACTAGACAGAGTTACTGTTTTGGGACTTCCCTTTTAGCTCTGAGATGTAGAGAGCTAGAATGTTGGTCCAATGCTACAACAAGAGAAAAGGTGAGTAAACATCAATAAATGACTTTTCTTAAACTCATCGGAGATCTTAGGTCATAGGACAGACAACTAACCCCAAATTACATAGAAGACAGAGGTTTGTAAGGAGAAACTAAACCTGAACATTTGCTTACTTAGGACAGATGCCACTGAACACCATATAAATCAATGGGACTAATCTAAAAATGTTTAAGGAGCTGCTAAAGGCTGAGTGTGTATTAGTGTGAGAGCATGTAACCTGGGGAATGGAGACGTAGACTTGGTCTTTCAGGGGGTTGAATGGAGAGAATCTAGAGGAAGCGTCCCCACAGGATAGGGGAACAGCCCACTACCAAAATCCAATCAATCCATCCCCCACATCTCCAGTAGAGAAGAGAAGTGAAGGGAGTAGTAGAAGAGTGGAAGGGAGGCCATAACCTAAACTCCATCCACACCAGCCCCCATCTCCCTTAAGTAGAAACAAGCAAACCTCTTACCCTGCAGGACAGAGGGCATCAACACCATAGTCTAGTGACACAGGTGACTAACCACTGCAGCTCAGGGAGTGGAGGAGGAAGCAGGGAATATTCAGGAGCTCTACTCTGGAGGAGGGCCAGGGACACTTGTGAAGGCCATACCCCTGAGACACAGATCCACAGTATCTGCTGAGTTTGAAGCTTAATCAGAGCATCAGAGAATGTCTGTTTTTCTCTACCCCTCACCAAAATGCTAACAAGTCTCAAATGAAAAAAAAAAAAAGGACAAGGAATAGAGCTGGAGAGCTGCAAGAGAAGACTCTGGAGCAACACAGAGGGAGACCCACAATCAGGCAAGGAGGCACAAAGCATTACTGGAGGGATTTGAAGTCTCTGGTACCCTTAGCAAAGACAAATTCCAACTCAGGTAACCATAGCAACATCAAACTTCAGCCAAAATCCTGACTAGATTAACACAAACTCCAATATTAAATGTTTAGCAGAAGCCAAATATAAAACGTAGTTACTTCACTATCCATTGTCATAAACAATATACCCAGCTTTCAGTAAATTTGCAAAGCATATCAAAAATCAAGAAAAAAACATAGTTTAAAGAAACATCAGAACCAGACTCAGATATAACTGATATTGACGCTATCAGATTTAAAACAACTCTGAATAATACATTAAAAGCTCTAATGGGAGAGGTAGACAACATGCAGTATTATGTAGGAAATTTTAGCAGAGACTTGGAAACTATAAGAAATACTCAAATGGAAATGCTATAAATCGAAAACATGGAAACAAAAACTGAGAATGTCATCAACAAACTCATCAGTTGGAAATAATCAGTTTACCTAAAGATAGGTCAATAAAAATTACAAAGAAAAAAATAAAGTGGAAAAATAATGGAGCAGAATGTCCAAGGGCTGTAGAACAACAGCAAACATTCTAACATAAACATAGTTTGAGAAAAAATAAACCAGAGCAGAAGAAATATTTGAAGAAATAATGCCAGGAATTTTCCAATGAAAGGGCCTAGGAGCGGTTACACCCCTACAGCAAAGGGCAACCCCGGCGTCCTGATCTTGAATTCTAACGCCATCAACCAATAGAAGGAACCATGGCTCATTGGAGAGATGGCTGAATCTAGGGCTGGGGCAGAGAAAATATAAGATGAGCCTGGAGGATCACGTAGTATCAGAGAGTAGAGAAGATCTCAATCAACAAAAGGATGGAGTCATGTCAAAGGACACAAGAGAGAACCTGAAAGAGCTGCTGACAGTCGGAGCTGCAACAATTTGAGTAACAACACAAATAGTGTGTGGATTAGGGTTCTCTAGAGAAACAAGATATGGATACATATATATGTCTATGTCTATGTATGTAAATATTAAGAAATTTACTATGGGAATTGGCTTACGAGACTATTGGGATTGGCAAGTCTGAAATTTGTAGGGCAGGCCACAGGTTGGAAACTTGGTGAAGGTGAGGTTGAACTCCCCAGGAGTTGCTGGCTGTCTGAAGTAGAGAGAGAAATTCTTTTCGGATGGCTGAAATCCTTAGTTCTCACTTTAAGAGCTACAACTCATTGGATTAGGAGACTCCTTTCATTGCTAAGGGCAATCTCCTTTGTTGATTGTAGATGTAATCAGCCATAGATGAAATCAAATGACTAGTGATTTAAAAACATCTGTGAAATACCCTCACAGCAACAGTCAGGCCATTGCTTGCTTGACCAAACAACTGGACACCATATCTGCGTCAAGTTGGCACATGAAATTGGCCATCACAATGTGGAATTGGATCATAACCCAAATTATAAAATAAATATACATGGGTCCATATGGATCTGAATAAATGGTTGAATAAATAAGCAAATGGAGGAGAAAGGACAGATTTTCCTTAAAAGAAGAATTTAAAAAAATATATGCAGATACTTTCTGATCCAGGAGGTAGAGCTTAATCCATTCTTCCCCACAGAAACCTTTCCCCTGCTTCAAGTGTGTGCTGAACTCAGTGGCTCAATTCCAAACAGAAGAATATGAAATGGGAGAAACAGTAACTTTAGAGTGGAGGAACTCAGCCAATAGTACCATAACCAAATGATCAAAGTTAACATCAAAAGTAATGTTATGTTGATATTATATGCCCCCTGACATGTGATAAAAAGGGTACATCACTTCTGTGGTATTCTTTCCCCAAACTCAGTACTCTAGTCTATCATGAGAAAACATTAGAAAATCACAAAATGACGAGAAATTTTCAAAGTAGTCAAGGACAGGAAAAAGAAGGAAATACTCAGAAACTGTCATAGACCAGAGGAGACCTGACAACTAAATGAAATATGGCATATTGGATTGGATACCGGATCACAAAAATATATTAGTGGAAAAAACTGGTGAAGTCTGAATAAAGTCTGCAGTTTAGTTAATAGGTAATATAAAATATTAATTTCTTAGTTTGACAAATGTACCATGGACATGTAAAGTGTTAACATTAGGGAAAAATGGATGAAGAATATATGGGAACTCTTGACAACTTTCAAAATAAAATGTTTATTAAAAAATAAGTGATTCAAAAATAGATACATACATATATAGTAAGTGATTCAGGGGAGAAAGTAGTTGTTGAACTAATACAAAAATCTTTGGCTTTTTCCTATTTTAAGGCATAATAATAAGAACATAATTAAATATATGTAAAAGTTTTTACTTACCCCACTATTAGGAATCATTCATAGACATCAGCACAGTTTACAGCAGAAATTTGTATCATTTTCTTATAGCAAATAGAAACACATACCACAAAGTATCCTCAAATTATATAAAAAATTATCGAAGATTATATGCAACCATTTGGTATTGCATTTATCTATTGCTCTTTAATAGTTCAGTTTTTGTCCATCCAGTTCTGCCAAATTTCTGACTCTTAAACTTAGATACAGGACGTCACATAGCAGATAGTATATATCATTTTCCCAGCGTTTCAGATAATAATAATCATTGTGTTCATCATTTACTAGAAGAATTTTCAAAATTTTGAAAGTTTTTGTTCTCTCTATAGAAACAAAAATTATAATCAAAATGAAAGCATTCAGGAAGTAAAGTGGAAACCCTCTTAAAATTTCTGAATATCTTTGAAATAACCAGAGTAGAATGTTTTTGATCCAAAATTGAAATGTGATCAAGCACTTTGGTAGGCTCTAATAATTTTTGTAGCAATGCTGTGCATTAGTGTTTTATTAGTGCACTGTGTATTGTAGAGATTTGTCAAGCTCCTTTTAAAATGAATTATACCAATCAGAAATAATGTCCACTATAAACCATGTTAAAAGACCACAGATGGTCAAAAAAGGAAGTTTTGTATATTTTCATCCTTTCCATCTCTTGGTAGTTGATTTAGTCATCCCCAATGAATGTGACTGAATCCAAATAATTTTATGGAAGGCATCACCAGTCATGAAACAAACCTCAGAGGGAGTGAAATAATTGTCCTGAGAACTGTGCAAATTGAAATGTGTGAATTTTTATTTATTTTTTCAAAAAGTTAAGGAAGTTACTTGATGTTTTCAAGATTAAATGTTTTATTTATCCTTTGCCCCAAACTTACTAACTTTGAAATAGTGATCTTCTTAAGTTACTTCCTCAGGTGTTTAAACAATAGCCTAAAAAACAGGACAGTAAACTTAATCTAGTTATACTCATGGGTATGATTTAGACATTTTAAATATGTGCCTATTTAATTCTAAAGTGGTTTTATATAAACCTTCACATTTATAGTAAATTTCATAATGTAATTATGCTATTAATACAAAAACGTGATATGCTTATAAAAGGTAATGTCTTTGTTACTACATAATTTTGAATAAGATGAATACATTTCACCCCTACAGATAAAAGATGGGAATCTGATTTCGGAAAGACTGCCAAGAGCTAATTTACTAAGAGCCTTTTTCAGAGATTAATGGGAATTCAAAAGTTAGGCTTTTCAAACCCCTTGCAATTAGTAGAATAAAAAAAAAGTTGTGTCAAGACCAAATGGATGATGTTGAAATATGCAAAATCTTGGTATTTTATTCTCTCAGATTCTTTTTCTATATCTATTAAGATAATCATAAGAATTTTCTCTACTCTCTTAATGAGTGAATTACATCATTTAATTTTCAATATTGTACTAACATTGCATTCCTGACATAAAGCCTACTTGATCATGATGTGTTAGCCTTTTATTTATGGCTGGATTTGGTCTGATAATATTTTGTTAATATGTTTGTACCCATATTCTTGAGAAATGGTCTTTAATTTTTAAAATACTCTTATATTGTTGTCAGGGTTAGTCTAGTTTCATGAAACTATTTAGGAATTGTTCCCTCCTCTTTTGTTTTCTGAAAGAATTTCTCTAAGTTTGATATTATATTTTTGATTAAATATTTGATATAATTGATCAGTGCAATATTTGCCACTAGAGTTTTCTTAGTGGGTAGGTTTTGTATTTTTAGCTTTTATTGAGGTATAAATACATACAAAAGAATGGATTTATTTTAATGTGTAGTTAAATGCATTTTAAGAAATGCATGGCCTGTGTAAACACCAGAATCCAGATATAGAATATTTCTATCAATCCCCAAACTTTTTCCTTTGCAATCACCTCTCATCCCTGGCCCCATTCAAACGCTGATCTTCTTTCTGTCATGATAGTTTAGTTTAGACTTTTCATGAATTTCATAAAACTGAAATCATACAGAATGAATTGTTTTAGTCTGGCTTAATTTAGCTCAGCATAATGTTTTGTGATTCATACATGTTATTGCATTTGTCAGTTGATTTTTCTTTTTAATTCTGAGTAATATTCCATTGTGTTAATATGCAACAATTTGCTTATTCATTTACATTTTGATGGAAATTGGCTCCATTTCTAGTTTAAGAATATTATGAATAAAGATGCTGTGCATATTTATGTGAAAATTTTTGTGGAGGCATAAGTTTTTATGTCTCTTGGGTAAATACCTAGGGACACAATTGTTTTGCCAAATTATTTTGCACAGTGGTTATATGATTTTACATTCACACCAGCAATACAAAAGCGTCCCAGGTATCAACAACCCATTACATTTTAGCCCCTTTAGTGGGTGTATAGTGGTATTTCATGGTGGCTTAACTTTTCATTTCCCTGATGACAAAGAGTTGCTGTTTTTGATCAGACTAAAAAAAAACTTTCAGCCAATATTTCTCCAAATATACTTTCTCCTCATTTCTCTCCTCTTTCCTTCTCTTTGATGCTGCCCTCCTGGTCTTTGGGTGTCTGTTATATTTGCTTTTTCAATCTTTTGATTCTCTTTGAGTTAGTCTCAACCATTATGATTGGTTTGTCTTATTTACAATAAACTTTTCCTCTATTGTTTTTAATCTGCTATCAAACCCATTTATTTGGATATTCATTTTCATTCTGATATTTCATTTTTCAGTTCAGTTCTAATGTTCCCATTTTTTACACCTTCCAAAAATCTCCTGTAATTTCACATCTCTTTATTCAGTTTGTTCATAGTTTACTGGAGATACTTTGACACGTTTATACTAGTTACTAAAGTTTATTTATGATATTTTAAGCAACTGACTCATTTGTTTTCCTGTTTCTATTCACTGATTTTCTCTTTATAGTTTCAGATGTTTTTATTTGTATGCCTCATCATTTTTTATTTTATGCTGGGCAGTGGGTCTATACATACGAAAAACTGATGTATGTGAAGATTGTGTGCGTGAGTGTATTTGTGTGTGTGTTTGCATCACCATGAGACGAGAGAGAGATTGCCAGAGCACAAGGCCATGACACGTGACTGAGGAGGCGCTTCCCCTGTTCTCCCTGACATCCGGCCTCCATTGACTCAGCACGCGGCCCGTGTAATGGGATTATTGCGGAAAGAGGATCATATTTGTGGTTGCTGCCCTTCAGGCTTCAAATACGATATACCAAGTTTTTCACAGTTGTATCTGATTTCTCTTTTTCAAAACATGACTGCTTCCTGTCAGGCTTTTCTGACAACAGCCCTTAATTTCAGCAACGAGCCCCTGTATGGAAACAAACTCTGCTGTATATTCACTCAGGAAGGGCTCATTCTTCTGGAATTTCCTTCTGAAAGATTTCCTAACGACTTTATTTATTTATTTATTTTAACAAATAAGAACTATTTATTTAATTGTATTTAAATTATACTCCCAGGTAAATAAATAATACACATTAAGAAACTGAAATTAAAAAAGACTGGGAAAAATATTTGCAGTACATTTATCTTGTATATAGAATATACAAACGATGCGATAAAAAGAAAATCCATAAAATAAAAATGACAGAAAACCCATAAAATATAAGCAAAAGACTTGAAAAGATACTTCACAAAATAAAAATTATGAAATACTCAAAAATCATTATTCATATGTGAAAGGCAAATAAAAATTACAAAGAGATACCTCATACCTAATAGAATGGCTAAAATTAAATTGTCTGATAATTCAAAATGTTGACCAGGGTAGAGATCAACTGTGATTAGTATTTATTGCTGCTGAGAGTGAAAATTGTACAAATACTTTAGAAAACCATTTGGTCATTATAAAGTAAAATATGAATTTATTGTATGTTCCAGCAATTTCATTTCAATATATTTACAAAGAGAAATGAAAATTTATTTCTTAGATTTGTAAAAGAATGTTTACAGTAACTTTATTCATAATAGCCTTAAACATGTACCTAATGACTTGAAAGGAATGTATAACTTTTCTCGTTTATTCTGTGATCTCTTGTCATTTTGGTGGGAGTGAACATCTTATTTCCTTCCATAACCTTATTGCAAGCAGAACACAATCTGCTTCTTATGAAACACTTCCCATTATTGAGACTTGGACAAAAACACTTGTCACATGCTTTCTTCCTGGAGTACACCATCTAGAAAGAATTTCTTCTTCTTCTGAAAAAGTGAAGTTTGTTGTTTCTCATATAATGCGGTAAAACATTACATATTGGCATCACATTCTACCCTATTGTACAATTATTTCCAACCATGTCTTACCTTGCTTCTTGAGTAGATGAGGTTTTCCTTATTTTTGTTTTGTTCTTCACATGATTTAATAGGAGTTTAATAAATAATTGTTGAATGAATTGAGGAAATAATAGTAATGATTAAATGCTATTGTTTTCACAATAAAGTGAGAGCTGCTCCAATCAATTATCAAAATGCACAGAAAAGTGAATAAACACAAGTCGCCCTAGCCTGCTTCTCCTGTCAGAAGGGAAATCCTCTTTTTCCTCTTTCTTTAGACAAATGCTTGCCCCACACATGTTACTGCTTTGAACCATGTCTTCCACGCCTTGCAGGGCTCCAGGAGAGTCCATGAACCCCGTGCCTCTGAAATCACCAAGAGCCAAACCACCTCCAGTACGCCTACGCAGACTTATACAAGCGTGATAACTATAATTAATTGTATCTTATATAAGCCACTCTTATTTCAAATTTTCAGTCACTTCTAGCCAAACATCTGTCTAACTAATATATAGAGACAAGAAAAATGAAACTGGGATCTACCTTTGAGAGGTGAATGAAAAGTAGCTCCTTTGTAGTTCAGAAACTCAACTGTCAGAATATTACAGGGGCTTATTGTTATTCCTGCACGATTTGTTATAATTTCCCGTCTTTCAAATTCCCTGTGAAACAGTAAATAATATAAATGCAGTCTCATGTGTTTTGGAAAGTAAATAGCAAGTGCTATAAATTTAGGAAAGAGATTTGTAGGGTACATCTGCCGATCAAAAATAACACCTTGGTGATAAGAAAAAAAATTAATTTATAGACAAATCCAATTTTCATCATAGCTTAGACTTGATATTAATAGGCTTGCATACATAGATTATGTATTAAAAAGAAACAAAGAAGCAACAAAATGTGCAAAACTTGCAAGTCTAGAAAGTTCAAAAGTGTAGATTTTAGCGTGTAATGGAAATCAAACCCCATTAACTCTAATTAGGCTTCCTGCACACATACCTAAATTTCATTGCAGCATTCTCCCTAGGTGGCTGATTCTTTCAGAAGATGCCTATACAGAATTTCCTAAGCGAACAGAGGAAATTTTGAGTAGTCTTATAATTCCATTTTATTGAAATTTCCCAACAGTATAATTTAGTGTTCTAGAATGATTATCTTCATAAAGTATGCATGATTCACAAAGGCAAAAGTGAGGATGTTACAGTTTGCCTTACCATATATTTATTCTACATCCCACCTCTTACAAAGTTCACCAAATCCTGCATGATTGGTTAATTTCAGCGGCGAATTTGAAAATGACTTAATTTTTATTAGTTAGCATAACCAAATCACCAAAACCAAATGTGTGAAGTCTTTGTTTACCTAAATGTATTATTTATTCCATTCTGATTTATGGTGGAATTAGTTGTTGGTCTCCCTAATTATAGTGTAAACTCCTTGAGGATAAGAACATTTTTCACTCATTTTTTTTATTCCTTCAACACATCGACCACGGCTTTAAACCAATAAATGTCAAACAGAAGCAACTTTTTCCTAAAGCAGGAGGGGCTCTTAAAAACAAACACACAAATACTCAACCACAAACCTCAGACTTAATAACTGCAAGTCCTCTAAGCAGAGTTTATTACTGAGCCCTGCCAGTGCTGCTCACTGTTTTGTCTCTTTTGCAGTAAAGGTGGAGAAAAAGGCAGCTCAGCAGGACAATGTCCAGACAGGCGCATATGAGTTGAGAGCACCGAATGTTTACAGTCAGCATCCCTTGTGATCCTTCAATGTCCCTGTCATGACAGCTGATCAATGTTAGAATATTAGCTCTATAGTTTACTCTTAACTATCCAACAGAACAATACAGAACTGCTCAATGTAGAAGACTGACTGACTTCAAATGAGGTTTACACCAATATCTATACATCATTAAATGAACATTAGAAGACAACTAGACAAATAACAAACTAGAAATTGTTTGAATAATGAAAATGTTCTCTTTGGTCCCAAAGGCAAGGCAATACATGTGCCTCTCTTATAATTCCCAACCAAACACCGAGTTATGAAGAGAAAGCTCTCCTAGGCGTTAACCAGCAGTTTTATCATGGAGCAAACATGGAAGAGAACCATGATTCCTTCAGATTCATCATGGCACTTAAAATTTCTAAAGGAAAAAGAATTAGTACAGAAGTGAAAAATAGTTAATGAATATTTTAATCTAATTTAACTTTTAGCATGGAAACCAGAGATATACTAAGACTCATCTGCTGTTAATTTCAGCATAAATTATCATTTGATATAAGGAGAGGATCAGTAGGTGAAATAAAAATTTTTCAAAGATCAAAAAAGATGTCAGAAAGGATCAGGTGCCTAACAGTTCATTACTCCACCAATTCCTTTTTGAACAGGAAATAAAGTTAACAGTGGAACTGCACTTTCATATTTATAAGTAGTGTGTACAGGTATATGAGCATGTGATTAATGAGATGTAAAAATGGAACTCTCTAGGCCTCTGCTTCAACCTATGATGTGATACAGTAGTTTCCAACTGCTTCCCTATTTCAAAGGGAGATACTGACCACCTGTGGTGGTTAGGCTACTGTGTCAGCTTGGCCAGGTAATTGTGCCCAGTTATTTGGTCAAGCAAGCACTGGGTTAAGTAATACAAGGACATTTATGGACTTTAGTCTTCAGGGAGTTTATTGCATAGATGGCTGATTACATTTACAATCAACCAAGGAGACTGCCATCAGCAATGAGTGATGTTTTATCCAATCAGTTGAATGCCTTAAAAGGGGAAGTGACTTCAGCATTCGGAGAGAATTTTCCAGCTTGACTTCAGACAGCCAACGTCTCCTGGGAACTCATCAAGGACCTTCATCAGAGCCTTAAGAGGGAAGAAGAAGGCTGAACCCTTGCAGATGCCACCCGCCATCTTGCGTCAACATATGGCAACAGACTTTGGATGAGAAAGTACTTCTTAAGACTCCGTGGTTCCAGCTTCTTCCGATGTCAGTTGTAGGTTGGCATAGGGCTCATCTCTCTTCCTGGGGCTCATTTCTTTCTGGGCCCAGCTGCTCTGTTCGCTTCACAAGGTCAGCTGTAAACTATCAGGTGAATGGCTCAACTCTCTTCCTGGGCTGCAGGATCCTCTTCTGTGTCTATGGAGCTTTCTCTCTTTTCTCATGTATCTGCTTCCATGTTCTTCATTGAGTATCTGTTTATATAGTCCATCAAGGGGGCGGGTATTCAACTCTGAGTCACTCTAATGATGTGGTTGAATCAAAGCACTAATCTAAACATAATTTAATCAAAGACATCTCAGCTGAATCTAATACAGTCAGAGGGTATCACACCCAGAGGAATAGATTAGTTTACAAACATAATCTCTCTTTTTGGAATTCATAAAATAATCTCAAATTGCCATACCATGTTTTGAAGCAGAATCTTCCAAGGAGGCTTAGTAGGCAGAGTAAGGGTTCCCCTAAATATATCCATGTGTATCAGTCAGGGTTCTCTAGGGAAACAGAACCAACAGGAGATATAGGTACATAGCATGATTTTATAAAATTGTCTTACCTGACCATGGGGATGCACGAGTCCAAATTACTTAGCGAGGGCTACAAGCCAGGGTCTCCAATGAAGGTCCATGATGAGTTCCCCAGGAGACGCTGTCTGTCTGTAGTAGGGATGGAAATTCTCTCTCTCTGAATACTGAAATCTCTTAACTTTTTAAGGCCTTCAACTGATTGGATGAGAGGTCACTCATTGCTGATGGCAAGCTCCTCAGTTGATTGTAGGTGTAACCAGCCATAAATGCAATAAACTCACTGATGACTAAAGTCCAAAAATGTCCTTGTATTACAATTAGCCCAGTGCTTGCCTGACCAAACAACTGAGCACCATTACCTGGCCAAGTCAACACATTAGCCTAACCATCACACCATGTCGTGTGAATATCCCAGAACCTGGGAATATATTATGTTGTATGTCATAGGGAAATTAAGATCGTAGATGGAATTTAGTGTGCTTATCTGATAACCTTAAAATAGGGAGATAATTCTGGATTATCTAGGTTGGCCCAAGGGGTCTTAAAAGATGGCAGCAGCAGGTAGAAGAGGAGTCCATGTCAGAGTGGTGCAATGTCAGAGTGATGTGATGTGAGAAAGATGGAGCAGTCATTGCTGGCTTAAGATGGAAGAAGCCAGGAACCAGGGAATGCATGTTTCCTCTAGAAGTTAATTTTCACAGGAGCAAGAGGAATCTAATACAGAGGTAATCAAGACGTAGCTTTGTTTTCTTCGTTAGACACTTACCTCCAGCCTATAAGAAGGTTGCAGATGCCCACAGTGGTTGAAGGGGGATTATATTTCAGAGAGTTACTTGCCTTCCATGAGTTCCATCTTTCTCCTCACCTAAAGCCCAGTTAGAAAGGGTTCAGGAAAAAATGAAAGAATATCACATGTCCCCTGGATTTGGGGGCCACACGAACTGGTACAAGAATCATATGTGAAAAAAAAATATATGTCTTCAGGGAAAGGCTAGAATCACACACTGCTTGTGGCAGTGGACTAGAGGGCCGCAACGTGAAACAGAGGACTGAAATTTCAACAACAAAAATGTGGTCACATATGCAGGACTCAGTAAGAACAATGTAAAAGCCTTGGTATTAATGTTAGATTTGGGTGGTTTGGAAAGGAAGCTTCATTCAAAGGACCTTTGACAATAAAGTAGCTGAGGGTGCACTTTGCAGAAGCTGTGGATGAATTAGAATACAGCTTAGCAGAGGCACTGTCTAACTTGGTAGAATGCCAGTGGGGCTACTAAAGAATCCACAAAAGATTCCTCAATTTTTAAAAAATATTTAATTTTCAACATATGTGATGGCCAAAGGAGACCAATGCTGGATTGCCTGTGCCATTCAAGGTCATTCATTTCTTGCCCTTTACCTCTTCACCCTCCCCAGCCCCCAACTCTAATCTTAAAGGAGGTAATAAACATATAGGTAACATGATCAAACTTGCTTTCTATGTTCCTCGGTCCATATTGCAAAAGTAGGTTCAACACCTAGGTCTGACGTTTACACCTATGATGGAGAGCAGACACACCAAACATTCTGATGCCAGAGTTTGCGAGGAATCTGATTCAGGTGTCCATCCCTGGATACATTGCTTGTGCCCGGGTATTGGTTCCATAAAAAACAGTATGGCTGCTTCTACTGAAACATTGAGAGGTGGGTGGAAGGCAAGATAATAGAAAGTGATGGCACAGTACCTAGAAAAGGACAAAGGGGTTAGCAGACTGCAGAAGAGATGCCCTGCATAATGGGTATTTGGGTACTCTTAAAAGCCTAATCATCCTCAGAAAAGAAATTCCCCCTCTTCACTGGGTCAAAGAAATTCAAGTGCAAGGACACAAGTTTCACTTATGAGGGAAAAATCAGAATGATCCAACATTAAAATTTGTCAGAATGGTATTAATACAATTGGTATTAATGTAAGGAGGATCTCACAAAGTCTTCCTTGACATAATTTCACATTTTTGCTTAGTTGAAACTGACAGCTGCTAAAAAAAAGTCTTTAATTTAATTGAATTAATAAACTTAATTAATTAATTAAATATATTACACAGAATGAAGGAGAGCAGATGTTTTATGTGTACATGTGTGCACACACACACTGGTGTCAAAGTCAGCTTCTGAAGTAATGAGCGCATGTTTATTCTAAAATCATGGTAATCCTTTCATTAAAAATGGCCTATTTCACTCTGAATTTGTAAAGCAAATGAGCAGGTGCTGAAATGTCAGTAACCTTCCTTTATTATGTCCTTATTGCGTTGTTTCTTTCTGACTCTTAACAATGTCTGAAGTGTGATCAAGATGAAGTGGCCTTTTTAGCAACGTTGCCAGGATTGGTTTTCAATTCCAGTTGATAATGCCAGCTCCCAATATGCAACTGTAATTTCCTTCAGTTAATTCCTTTTGCAGTACACCTAGTCATAGTGCTCATCTAATGCGCAAATCCAATTTTCTTTCAAGCAACACCAAAAGTATCTAAATCAACTCAAACATTTTCAAGTGAAATAAAATATCAGAGAAATAACATTTTCAGAAAGTTATATTTTTGTGTTCAAGTCTGAATTGAAATGCAAACTGTTTTGGGGACATGAGCTGGGAATTGAACTAATTTTTCCTAACATTAAAAGATATTTGAAACAGATTCTGTAGGGAAGGCAATTGTAATGATTTTAAAAATTTGTACTTTAAAAAGAAATGAAATAAGATTGTGATATTTTGAACTAATGATGCGAATTATAAACAAATCTCTTTTGTCCCTATATGCTTTTCAATTCCCAATTTTTAAATGGAATAGGGAAATAATGAGTGTTAAGTGTTGGGTGGGTAGCAAAATGATTTCATTTCTTTAATAGATAAGAGGAACTCAGAAATTTTCCATTAGCAAGCACTTATTTCCATTTGTAGTTTATATCTAGCCTGACTTTATTTCCTTCTCCTTTTTGCATGGCATTATCTTTTCTAGATTACTGTTTCTGAGAGAACACCATGTATCAGATTAATTTGAGATGCTTTTT
>JAQZBX010022386.1:0-31596 GCA_029593785.1 Cabassous unicinctus
TCTTTGTGCCATCAGTCATCTGGTCAAAGAACAAAGGCAATCCTTTGTAACTCATCAACATAACTTTTTGAATAACAACTGGGATTTTGGATGTAAAAGTACAATACCGGAGGCAAGAATAAATCCAGACCCAATATCGCTGCCTGCGTGGGACATAAACCCCCTAGTGAAGGCCCTTTTGCTTCTAATGTTTCATTAACTTCAGTTTATTTTAGGTCTAAGAAAGTTATTTCCAAGTTTTTTTTTTAATATGATGCATTTGATATGTATAAGATGAATGGTAATTCCAATTTTATAAGTGCAGAAGCAGGGGTATGGGAGGATTAGATGGACATTGGTGTTAGAGGCACCAGCAGAACTACTCTATATTTGCATCATAAATGCACACACACATGGGCACACACTCACATGCACACACATAAACACACATGCTTATCTACTCATGCTCGCAACACAAGCACATACATACATGCATACACACTCACAAATATGAAGACCCCCCCCAAAAAAAGCTCTCTATATAACATTAGTTGGAAGATGATTAATCTGATTTATGAAAATTTTGTAACATAATGCTGCTTAAATTTTTTCTTTTCAAACATATTCAGTAACTCAATCAGGCCAAAAATTCTCATATATAATACATTTATTGCTTTGTAGAAACACTTAGGGGGTTTGTTTTAATGAAGACTGAAACATATGTTTTAATAATAATTATAAGCACTAAAAATTCAAAAAGCAGCCCCTAGTTAAAAGCTAAGCATACAGTAGTCACCTAATGTCTTAAATTTTGAAAAATGTCTACTGAAATATTATTGTAGACTTCAGGTTAAACATGATAGATTGAACATATGTTTATCTCTATTCCCTCCTTAACCTATACTAAGATGTGAATAAAGCTATAAAATAAAGGATATAGTTAAACAAAACATAGAAAGCAGCAAAGAAAATGAAAAAAGACAGCAACAAAAAAAAAAATGAAAAAGGAAAGCAGAAGGAAGAGTAATAATTGATTTAACAGAGTGGAATGCAGAAACCTGCATACTTACAGGAGAAGAAGTCACCAAGATGTAAAGAAATTCATGTCACTGAACTTGGGGAAGGCCCAATTGGAGGTTCAAGGTATCTATGAAAGCAAAGGTCAGAGACAGAAGTAGAAACAGAACAATTGGTTGAAAGTCTCTGCCTGGAGCAGTTAGACCTTCCACATCATAGTCCCCTCCCAGGAAGATGGGCATTTACTCTCTGGAGAAGCCTCTTATATGGAAGATGGAGATTCAAACAAATAGAAGCAAACTGGGTAAAAGAGGAAAAAGAGGGAATTCAGTGAGCTGAGACATCTGTAAAAGGTTAGTATTTGGAGAAAAGGTAAGACATTGAAGCCATGAAACAATAGAATGGATTGAAAAATATAAAGGACAGTTCAGGGAAGAATAAAGCCATTAAAATCTAAAACATAATAAAAGGGGAGAGGATGTGCCTCAAGCAGTTGAGCACCTGCCTCCCATATGAGAGGTCCCAGGTTTGGTTCTGGTGCCTCTTAAAGAGAAAAACCAAAACAGACAACGAGCGACAGACAACAAATGAGCAGACAGACAACAAACAAGCAGACAGACGAGGGAGCCAACTCAGGGGAGCTGATGTGGCTTAGTGGTTGAACACCAGCCTCCCACATACAAGGTCCCAGGTTCAATCCCCAGTCCCGGTACTTCAAAAAATAAATAAATAAATAAATAAATAAATATTTCAACAGAAGCATTGGAAAGTAAATTTGAAGAAATACCCCCAAATTAAACAAAAAGACAAAGAGATAGATAGGGAAAAAAGATAAGAAAATTGGTATTTTATGCAGGAGGGTCAATATATAACTAATAGGAGCTCCAAAAAGAACAAATAGAAAAACGAAAGGGAAGTAAATGATCAAAGAAATAATACAGGAAGTCTTCCCCAAATTGAAAGATATGATTTCCAGATTTAAAAGGGCCCACCAAGTACTCCAAACAATTGAGAGAGATCCACTCCCAAATATAACATCATGAAATATCAGAACCACCAGGAATTGGGAAAAGATACTATAATCTTCCAGAGATTAAACAAACAAAATAAACAAACAAAAATAGATAAAACATTTATGAAAAAGAAGGCATGAAATAGCATCAGACTTCTAAAAGAAACTGTAGTAACCAGAAGACAAGGGAGAAATGCCTTCAAAATTGAGGGAAAAATATGATTTTCAACCTAGATTTCTATATACAACCAAAGCATTAAGTGAGAGCATAGAACAAAGACACAAGGCAAAAAATAATAAAATAAAATAAAATAAAAAAGCCTTATCTCTTTCATACACTTTCTCAGGAGACTCTAATGATGAGAATATAAATCCCTTACATAACAGTCACTATTTGCCAGATACTATTCTAAGCATTTTACATAGAGTAACTCAATCCTTACACAGCAATCCTTGAAGTAGGTACTACTATGAAAACGTTGTAGCACAAAGAGTTTGGATATTTTGCCCATGGTCATCCTGGATAGTAAATGGGAGGAATGGGAGAGGATTCCCAGCAGTCTGGTTCCAGACTGGCACTCTTATCTCCTTGCTACACTGGGAGGAGCTAGGAAAGGTAACCGAAATACACCTGCAGCTCAGCAGTGAGCGATAGCTACATGGTCATAAACGTTATCATATAGCCACTTTGTAATGTGTGGAGAAGTATGAGTGTGTCTGTGTTGGGAGTCATTTTTCATAGTACAAATGAATAAAGTCTCAAACTGAAAAAAAAATCAAGCAGATTCCTCTCTGCCTAGCACATAGAAGGTGTTCAATAATTGTTTGTATATGAATAAATGAATAAATGAATGTTCCAGATCTCTACTTCAAATCTTCATTTGTATATTTATATATTACTGTAAAAGAAAGCCTGGAAAAATAGCTTTTATCTATCTTTGATGTGCTGTGTATGTGAGAGAAATTTCTAAGACAAGTTTAAGTAAAAAATAGCAAATTGCAGAACAGCATGATACAATTCTGTTTTTGAAAGAATAGAATATGCATGTGTGTTTGTATGTCTTTACAAACATAGGATTATATATGAAGAATAAAACGTCACTAAAGAGAAACTCTAAGATATCATTGGGGAGTGGAATTGGAAGAGAGGAGTTTTTTTACTTGATATGCTGTTGTATTTTTTAATTTTTCTAAGTTTTGACCAACCGTATTTTGATAATTTGTTTTATTAATTTTAAGGGTCAAAAGTCTTATGTTGTGCATTCTTAATATCTTGATTTAGTTTAATACTGCTTCAGTGGACTATAAAAGCGTGCTGATATGCAACTGAGAATAGATTGAGTAAGGGAAATATGTTGTCTTCAGAGACATCAGAGACCCTGAAAATTGTGGGTTAAGGCTGAACTGCTGAGATTTTGGGCACAAACACTGGGAAACTGGAAAGCTGCTTTATTGGCAGCCACCAACCCAATAAAATCTTGACATGCGCACATTTTCCCAGCTTCCAAGCCAATAGCAATCAGGTGGGAGCATGTCAAGCAAGAAGGGCAATAAAACCTGAATAGATCTCTTTGTATGTCATTCTCTGGTACCAGCATCTGACATGTAAGGCAATTGAAAGGTAGCAAACATGTTTTTTTATTCCCATCCAGGACTTGCATGAAGTTTCCTAGACACACATTCCCATTGTATTGCCTGAAGTCCTGGGTGGGCTCCTTTGCAAGTGAAACTTTTCATAGGGAAGGGGCAGGGCTTGCTAAAGCCTTAAACTTTTCGCTTCCTGTATTTGTTTTTTAATGTATTTATTCCAATTTTGAGGTAGGGTTTCACTCAATGCTTCCCTATCCCCAAAAATGTAATGAAAGAGGAAAGATAAAGCTAAGGAAAGTGGCTTCTCATACAGAATTAAGTTGGGGGAGGATTGTTTGGGGGTTTTGTTTAGGCAGTGTCTTAGCCTAGGCATATGGTCGGTTATGTACACAGACTGGGGAAGTGAAGGCACTGATCCTTTAATGGGAAAAGCTTAAAGTAAACAGAGTTTTTCATCCTCGTAATGCCAAGAGCTGGAATAATAAATACAGATAGGAGGTAGCCTCATACTTCAAATAATTTGTTGAAACTACACTCACAAACTCAGGCTGTTCCTATTTGTGCAGTTGTTAACCATAAGGACAGTCATAACCCTTGCTGAGTCTTGGACAAGTGCCTTGCCAATCAATCCTCTCATCATCCCAGCCTTGGCGACTAAAATTAGTTGACACTGCCCGAGTGTCCAAACTATGATCGATTGTCTCAACTCTCCGGGCAGGCCCTTGAGCTTGATTGGCAGATCAAAACAGCAACTATCTGGTTGGAGGGGCAAAGGGCATGCTGTTTCTGTATCTTTTGATATAAACAATGTTGCAAAGGAAAGAACAGAAAACCAGAATCATGATAAACTGGAAAATACATCAGAGCAATAAAAAAGGTCATTGCTTAAGTTTAAGCATGTAAGATATTTATTAAAAGTGTTTTATATTAATAATTCTTCATGCACTGTATTGTTCAGAGCAAAATAATTAAAAGTGCTTCAAAATTATTTTTGCATCTTAAGCTTTTGTTGTCAGTTCTGTTAGAAATAATCTAAGATGTGTGATCAAGAAGGCTGGGTCTACCAACATCCAAGCTTCGTAGGATAAGTGAAATATTGATTAAATCATACTCTGAATAAACACTGACAAATTCCTACATACAGATTTGCACTAGTAGCCAGATGTTTTGACATTAGGTAGGGCAGAGTTAATGAATGTGTTTGTTTTGTTTTGTTTTTTAGGAGTTACTGGGGATTGAAGCTGGGACCTTGTACATGGGAAGCAGGCTCTCAATCACTGAGCTTCACCGGCTCCCCTGAATTTGTTTTATACTTAAATATTTTTCAAACCTCAAACATTTTCTTTTCTTAGCAGATCCCAGCTTCCTTATCTCCTGTTCTTTCCTTAACTCACTCCATTAGGGCTTTTACTCCTAACTTTTCACTAAAACTGCTCTTACCAGATGAGCTACATCCTGCCAAAGCCCACATCAGTTCTGCTATAACCTCTAGGCAGTATTGGATGTAGTTATCATGTCATCCTACTTAAACATTTTGTACTGTAGCCTTCCATGATGCCACAATTGCTGGGTTTTCCTCCTACCTCACTGATCCTTCTTCTCAGTCACTTTTGTTGGCTTTTACTCCTGTCTATGGATGGCCTGAGGGGTGTGCTCTCCACCGCTTCCTCTGCAATTCTTTCCCTGGGTGTCTCACCCAGTCCAATGGCTTCCAATAGCATCTCTACACTGGGGACTCTCAAAGTCATATTTCCAAGACCAAGTTGACCAATCTTATACCAACTGCTACTTGACAATTCCAGTTGCCTAATTTTCACTGCATACTTACATGCCACAAACAGAACTATCGGCTCTCCTCCTCCCAAATTCACTGCACCCAAGTCTTCTCCGTCTCAATAAAAGTCACCACTGGTTCATCTAGTTGCTCAGGCCAAAAACCCAGGAATCACCCTTGATATTCCTTTTCCTCTCACATCCCACCTCTAATCCATTTACCAATTCTATATGCTCTACCTCTAACACATAGCCAGCTTCTGACCACTTCTTGCTCTCTTCACTGCTATTACCTTTGCACAAGTTATTCTCGTCTCTCACCACAACATCCTCCAGCCCAGTCCCGCTGTCTCCACTCTTGACTGGGCAGTCCATCCTTCACATGGAAGCAGAGTGAGTGCTGTGAGCTCCAGGCCTTGATACCCCCCTGCCTAAGGGCCTCCAAAACCTTCTCTCTGCAACCAGCATAAAACCCAAACTCCTTAAGATGGCTTGAAAGGCCCTCTACCATCTGGCCCCTGCCTTCCTCTACAAGCCCATCTGTCCTCACTTTCCAGCACACTGGTGTCCTTTCTGCCCCTCAAACACAACAAACTTGTTCTTGTCTCAGAGGCTTACACCTGCTATTCCTTCCATTTAAGACACTCCTCTAGATCTGGGCAAAACGACTCCACAGGACCTTTAGGAGCATTAAATAAGAGTGAACATGTGAAAAGCAGCTAGTCCAGTGTCAAGCATTGTATGTGCTTGTTGTTGATTTGTCAGTCTCTTCGTTCAGGTCTCAAACCAAATATCTCCTCAGAGATAATTTCCAGACTACCTCAGCAAAGTAACTCCCCCACTGCAAGAGCCTTTCTGCCATATTATCCTGTTTTACCTTTTCCACATCTGAATTTCTGGACTTTAAATTATTTTTATGTATTATCATACCCTGCTCCGTGAGGGCAGGGACTCTGCCTGCCTTGTTCATGATTGTATCACCAATGTCCCCAAACAGTACCTGGCATGTAGGCTTTCAATAAATCATTGCTGAGGAAAAGGAAATGATACCTTGGGATTGGTAGAATCTGAATCCACCTTGTATTATTTGTTAAAAGGTGAGATTTTTGTTACCCTTCAACAAATTTAATCCATTTTCAAAATATATGATTTAAAAATAGAAAAAAATGAGTTTCAGAGCGTGAAACTGGGCCAAATAATGCTATCACAAATGATAATTAGGCAAAAGGTATCAGAATGCAAAGTTAGTATCTGAGAAGACAGTGTTCCTCTCTCTGATCCTGGTTCAGAACAGCTGCTGCATGTGAACTTTTATTTCAGTATCACAAGATTTGCCTTGAGATCATCTCCCGCTTCCACGGCACAGCTCCGGCATTTGCCTTCAATATTTGTTTAACTGAGAAAACCTTCAAGTAAAAGACACAGATTGTTCATCAACTAACAGTGCCATTGATTGGGACAATGTCACAATTTCTATATCATGGCTTTAATTGCCCACAAAAGTTATGCCTTTAATAGCAAACAAAAGAATTGGAGGCTTTCACAGAAAATATTATATTGCTCTTAATTGGGTGGGGGAGAAGACAGTGTAACCTCTTTTCCTTTAGATTGTATTATACATAAAGAATGTTCTCATTTCCACGTTACAGTACTTGAAAGGAAAATTCTTACTATGGCTTTTTCCATTTCTCCCAGCAAGTAATGTTCCTAAGTTGAGATTCATCTAAACTTATGGCTCATACTGCTATAAGATCTTGCACTCCTGTGAAGCATTCCCTATGCTAATAATAAAAATGCTACAGACCCCAAAAAGAAGATAGTGATATGGGATAGAATGTTCAGATGAGCACAAGCTCCTAGACTCTGCCACATAGAGCGAGCAGCTAAGTGCAGCTATATTGTCTCTGCAAAAGAAACCCTGTTTCATATCCCATGGCTTTTAAGAGTCATGTTCACTGGGTAATTTCCATTATTAGGATTTATAAAGCATATTAGCTATAAATATACTCTTTTCTTTTAAGCTATTATTGGGGAAAATCCTATTAGTAAAGTTTTTAGGAAAACTACTTCTACCTACACCCCAGGTACACTGAAATATGGAGTATATGCATTTCCTCTGACCTTTATTTTTCAATCTGGTTTGAGGAGAGGCATGTCTTCTGTCTCTTGTTGCCTGTTATGAGCTGTATGTGCTGCAGTTCTTCCAAGCAGTTCCCACACCACTTGTGCTCTTTCTCCTATGTGCTCTACTCAATTGAACTAACTCAGAAACGGTACAAATCAAGGGAATTAAACAGCCTCTTCCTAGACTCCTTAATTCTTATCTCAAACTCTGACTGACCTTAGAAAACTGATGTCAGGGATACCTAGGACTAGCCCACAAATGACCCTGAAATCCTTAAAGATGCTACATAATTTGGGGTATTACTATTAAAAACACTTGGTTTATAATTATTGCACAGGCAACCACAGACTTGCCCTTCCTTGAATAAAAGTTTTCATTTCCAGAAAAAGTATTCTATATTCATCTCTCTTCATTGAACTCTCAAAGCACAATAAAATCTAATGAGAAAAATCTCAGTAATGCATTTTAGCTAGAAGACATTATCAAATAACCTTGACTTAAGAACACTTTTTTTGTGATTCCCATATGTTAAGCATTGCGCTAGGATCTGTGAATATAGAGAGCTCACAAATGAATACAGGAAATAGACACATGCTGTACCTTTAACTGTAATCATAGTGATAGGTGCTTAAACTAACGGTATGATAAAAGAGTAAGAGACTAATTCTGACTCGGGTGGAGATGGTTGTTACGGAGCAGGCTTGGAGAAGGCTATAGGCTAGTCATTTATTCAACAAATATTTACTGAGCACACCCTATACCCTGCTCTGAGTTTCAAGGGAAAATGATATTTGAGCTGAGCAGGATGAGTAGGACGTGGCCAAGTCGAGAGGAACATCTCCAGCCAATGAACAGCACGGGCGATGCACAGCAGTGCCTGACATGCTTTTGTGATTACCTGGAATGGTCCTCTAGCTGAAACCAAGGCCATGGCTGGAGAAACCACAGGAACCAAGCACAGGAAAGTCAGGAGGCTCACATTACATTGGGCCTGGCATGCCAGCCAGGCCAGCCAGTCTGGAATTAACCAGAGGGCAACAAGAGCCATCAAAAGTGCTTTGTCTTGTTTTTAACAGTGGAGTAATATGATGCACTTTGTGTTTTAAAAATCCCATTCAGGAGCCAGTACGAAAGATGATGAAGAGGTAACAAGATAGGAGTCAAGGAGAACAGTTAGGAAGTTGCTGTCATATTTTAGACAAAAGATGGCATAGATCTAAATGGCATAGAAGGGCAATGAGAAAGGAGAACAAGGATAGAATCGGAAAAGATGTCGAGAACTGACGGCTTGTGACGCGAGTTTGCTCTTACCTGAATTCGTTGCCAATATTTTAAAATCCAGAGACTTCACATGAAAGTCTTAATTTCCAACTTATATTTAGAAACCCAAAGAGCTCCACTGCTGAGCTCAAATCCCCTCATGACAGTGCTTTGCCTGTCAGTAAGAAGCACCTTCTCTTCCTCAAATGCCCTCTCCACCTGGCCTGTTTCATTCATTGATTTGACCCACCTGATCTCTGTCTGCATTTGAGAACTATTTCTGAGATAATCTGAGAAAACCAGCAGATTTCGTGGTTGATGGGTGTGGAGGAGTGAGAGAAGAGCGGGCAGGCTCAGCTTCAGGATGTGATAACTAGAAATGCAACTACCCGAGATAGGAAGCCCAGGAGAAGAAACAGGTTTAGAGAATAATATCATTAGTCCAGTTTTGGACATGCTGAGTTAAGTTAATCTATTATTAAATTAATCTATCTTCCAGTTAAGAATTAGTAAAGGAAAAAAAAAACTTCTATTAGAAGCTTTGAAAAACAGACTCTCCATTAAACCAACCTGCTAATTCTCTTTCATTCTGCCAAAAAAACAATCTTTGATCCAAAACATAAAAATGTACTGTGTTCATAAAGAGATGTCATTTTAATCAAATTTACATTTGAAGTGTCACAAGGAATTTTTATTCTTCCCGTCATTATTTATGTAAAGGAAACTATTGCCAAAATTAAAGGCAAAGGAAATTAGCTTCTCCAGTTAATGTCAGAGGACATGAAACATTTTCACTCTGATGAAATGAAGGATTGGAAGATTTTTTAAAACTCTACAGAGTTAATTTAATCTTACAAATAGAAAGGGCTGTAGAGCAAGATATTGAGAGGCTGCTTTTTCCCCTAATGAGGAAAAAATGCCAAGATAAATGAGTTTTGGCCCTGAAATTAGAAACAGATTGCTTATGGATAGTTCATAGTTTATTCCAAATTCCAGAATATTCTCTCTCCTTCTTTCTCCTCTTCACTCAAAGTACTTAAAGGCCCAACTCCATTCATACCTGGTTCATGGAGACATCACAGAATTGTCCAGTTCACACCCACCTCTCCTTTCTCTAACCCCTTTCTTTACTAATAGTGTCTGTACTAAGAGTTCAGCATTCACCCTTCCCATAATGGTTTCATTTATCTTCCTTTAACTTCTCTGGCAAGGCAGTAAGTTCACTGAAGAGCACAAAACTATATGCTTCTTCTACAAGTGCTTGGTAAATACTCTTGCCTGGTAGAGAGAGAAAATTAAGGGAAATATAGCACAGGTGCTGGAGCCAACCTGCTTGCATTGCAGCTCCTCCACTAACTAGCTGTGTCACATGGGCACGTTAATTAACCCCTCTCTGCATCAGACTTATTTGTAAAATGAAAGCATCTATGCATAGAGTTGTTGAGATGATAAAAATAAGTTAACATATGCCATATACTTCCTGCCTGGCATATTCTCAAGAAATGCTAGCTATTGTTATTATAAATCTAAGCTCTGATACAAGTTATCTGACCTTGGGTAAAAAATTGCATTTTTCAATGCCTCAGCTGGTTCTTCTGGAAAATAGGGGTACTAGAAGGATAGAAAAATATTGTGGTAGTAGTACCTGTCTCATAGGGTTTTGTAGTAATTAAATGACATAATGGATGGACAGTACTCTTTGAGTAATGGCTGGCATATAATAGGAGTCTATGAATGCTAGCATTTTTTATTATTGCTATCATTATTTTATTTATACCAAAGCAACCAATCAGTGGGGGTTGGGGTGCATGGAAGGGAGTAATTGTATTAAGATATGGAAATACTAAACAAGATTTCTGGAATCAGGTAGAAAAGAGCTCAACTAATATTCTCATATATATTTTAATCACTCCCTTGCCAAGAAAGAGTCAACAGTTTCTACATTAAATGAAAAACTGGCCTCATGTGGACAGTTCAATTCAGGAAAATGGTAAAAACTCAGTAATTTACTATACCCTTCTCAGTAATCATTTGGACAAAGACAAGGCTGAGAATTATCACTGCAAATATATGGGAAGAAGGTTTGCTAAGCAAATTAATATTACAGACAATAGTTTTAAAATTTATTTGGAATAAATTGGTTCTCATTACTTTAGAAATATGCATTTAGGCAAAGGAAATTAAAATGCTAATTCCAAACTACAAATTTATCAAGGTCTACCCAGTGGAAATATGTTTACAACCTAGTCTTAATGACCATACATCTTGAAAGTAAAAGAAAAATATAATTTCTTTTAATTTAACAAACATATAAGCATTAGCTATGATGTTAAAGCAATTATATTGATTTTACTTCACATAATACAATTTTAAACACCAATGATCTGTCAAGTACATTCCAAATATTATTTAACTTAACCTAACAATATCCTTGCCAGTATATATTATTATAGTCCCAGGTGTAGAAAAAGAAATAGAGATTAAGCAACTTGCATTGGGCCACCCAGATCACGCTTTTGAACCAGGATCAGAACCCAGATCTGTCTATTCTAAAATTCATGTGCTCTTTCTATATCATGTTCTATTTAGAAAATATTGACTCCAAAATGTGCTATCCCCCAAATATGTATTTGACTGGCTGGTCACTCACTTAATTTAGTATATTTGGCTCTGATCAAATTCCTGGCTGTTTCCAAATTTAAATGTATCCTCAGAAGGCAACAATTTTCTTCATAAAATATGCTCAAAGAATGGATTATCAGTGCCCATGGGATGGATCTCAGAAATGTTTTGCTAAGCATACAAAAGCCAGGCACAAAAAAGTACAGAATTAATTATTCTGTTAATATGTAGTTCTAGAACAGGCAAAACCATTCTATAGTGATATAAATCAGATCTGAGTTTGCTGGGGGCAGGATGAGGTATGTTAGGAAATGGATAAATTGCAAAAGGGTATACAAGAACTTTCTTGGGTGAAGGAAATGTTCTAGATCTTAATTAAGTTTGCAGTTGCACAGGTATATACATTTTTAAAACTCATCAAACTCTACAGTAGAATGCAGAATACTTTAAAAATGAAACAGAAAATAAGGCTTGATGTATAAAAATTATAAAGCAAGATAATAGAGAAATTCTTAATAGCATAGAAAATACTCATTATTAGCCAAAAAATAAAGCTGGATTAGTTATTGTAATATAAAAAAAGTAGAGTTCCAGACATTAAACATCATAAAGGATAAAGAAAGATATTATATACTAGGGAAATAAAAACAAACTAATAATATAAAATAATCCTATAAAATATAAAAGCATATATAGACATATATGTGTTTATACAGGTATGTTAAGACAAAAGTATGGAGAGAAATAGATAAACCAATAATCTAGATAGTAGGAAGTTTAATATGCCACTCTCAGAACCCCATACACCAAGCAAATAATAAAAATAAGAAATATGTAACACTACTAATAAGCTAAACAACTAATAAACAGAGAAATATATTTCTTTTGAAAATAAAACACACAATTGGACCAGGCAGCATGTGAAGCCTGAATAAATTATGTGGTATAGAGTTCATACAGTTCATATAGGCTATATTCTGTGACAATAATGTGATAAAGTTAGAATAGCAAAAGGAACTTTAAAATAATCCCATGTGTTCAGAAACTTAAAAAATGCTAAAACATAAATCTTAGGTTAAAAAGGACATTGCAAGGAAAATATGAGGAACCAAAAGACAAGAAAGCACTACATATCACAACTTGTAAGAAACAGTAAAATTTAAACTTTCAAATGCTTTTATCAGAAAATAAGAAAAACTGAAAAGAATAAACTCAAGCTTCAATACAGAAGCTATGAACAAATCGGTAGCGTAAATCATCCACCCACCCACCCACCACAAAAGAAAGAAGGAAAAACATAAAAAGGAAAGAACCAGTAATCAATGAAATAACAGCAAAAGATTAACAAAACTAAAAGTGAACCTTAAAAAGAGTAATATGATAAACTTCTAATAAGACTGAACAATTGCAATAGAAAAAAGATGTTAGTAAACAAATATATAATAAAAAGGAAATTTACCAGAAATAGAGATTTTAAAAATTATAAAAGATGTTATGAACAACTTTATGCCAATAAATACGAAATCCCGGACAAAATGGGATGAATTTCTAGAAAAATATGAAGGGCCATATACCCCCAATAGAATCCCATGCACAGTTAATTTAAAGGTGAGTTCTAAGAAACAGAAAATCCCTGCTTTACACAAGCTATTGTGAAAAACAGGAAAAGAAGGAAATTGCCTAAATAATGTATCATAAGATAATGAAACTAGCATGAAATTCATTTCAAAAATAAATATTGCCTCCAAAACAAGAAAAGAGCAATACAGGAAGAGAAAATAAAGGCTCATTTTGCTTGTGAAATTAGGCATAAGAATTATAAGTAAAATAATCCACCAGCTATTAAAAAGAATTCTGAGAATTCAAGGTTTAACATAAGAAAATCTGTCAAGAAATTTGCCACATTACTGGCAAAAGAGGGAAGCATAAGATATTATTATTTAAAAAGGTACTGGAAAATATTCAATAAACTTCAGCACATACTTATAAATTTTTTTAAAAAAAACTCTCAAAAATATGAATAGAAGGAATGTCCTTAACATGACACAGGTTATTTATCAAAAAAGTAAAGCAAACATCATATGTTATAAGAAACCTCTAGAAATATTGCCATTAATTTCAATAACAAAATAAGGATGTCTGTTATTATTTACTATACAATATAGAACCAAAAGAAAATCTAACAAATACAATAAGATTGTAAAAAGAAACAGGAGGTATTTGATGATATAAATTCTACACAGGATTCCCAATAAAATCAACAGATAATAGAATTAATAATAGAATTAAGTGATGTTGCCAGATATAAGATCAATTTACAAAAATTATTTATGTAATTATATACTAGTAAGCAATAACCAACTGGAAAATATAACATGCAATATTTTTATAATGTCTATGAAATAATCTAATTTAAAATACTTTCTTTATGGTGAAAATTTTTAAAGTCTATGCAAGGACATAAAAGAAATCCAAAAGGAAAGGCATATCATGTTCATGGATGAGCTAATTTAAGACTCAGTTAATTCTCCCTGAATTAATCCCAAATTTTGTTGCAAAGTAAATCACTTTAATACAGTGCTGGTGGAAATGTGAAATGAAATAACCCCTTTTTCAACGGTTTGGCAGTTTTTAAGACAGTTACACATACATCTACTATATGGCCCAGCCATTCCACTTCTAACTATTTATACAAGAGAAATGGAAGTTTATATCCACACATAGACTTTATTTGGAAAAGCCAAAAACTTAAAACAATCCAAATGTCCTCCAAAAGGTGGTCATATAAGCCAATCAAGATATATCCATATAAGAGATTACTATTTAGCAATAAAAAGGATTGAACTACTGATAACTGTAACAACATTGATGAATCCCAAACTAATTGTGCTGAGTGAAAGAATGCAAGAACCCATCAAAAAAAGAGTACATACTGAACTTCTTTTCCATTTTTATAAAATTTTATAAAATGCAAACTAATCAGTGATAGAAAACAGATCAGTGATTGCCTGGAGATTGTGGGGGGGCGGGGGGGTGGCAAGGAGGAGTGGAAGAGAGTGATTATAAAGGGACACAAGGAATCTTTTGGGAATGATGAATTTTATTATCTTGATTGAGGTGATAGTTTCATGTGTGTACACAAATGCCAATAAGTATCAAAATGGGCTGTTTAAATATGTGCAGTTCAATATAGGTCAATTATATCTCAATAAAACTGTAAAATAGAAGTCATGGCTAAGTTCTTTTGTTGGGGGGGGCTTGATAACATGATTCTAAAATTCACTGGAAATTTTTGAATAAAAAACAGAAAAGAAAATTAAAGATATTCATACTAACAGATATTAAGGCACCTTCCAAAGTCATGGTAATAAATACAATACATTACTAGCATAAGAACCGATTAATATAAAATTTAAATACAATAAATAACTAGTAAACATAAATTTTAACATCCTGTATAATAGATGTGGCTTCACAAACATTGAAAAAAATAATGTTTATTCAGAGATTTTTCCCTTTAAAATATTTAGGAGACATAATTCACAGGTTTAACAAAGACCATCGTTTTTAATAGTGTTTTGAATGTTTAGAACATTACTGAAACCAAACACTCTGATCTTTCCTTTAGGAGCAAATAAATAGAGAGAAGGCAGCAAAATCTGAAAGCAGAGACTGAGTTCAGAAAACAATATCCATGGGAAATGTCCTTGAAAAAGTAATTGGGAAGCTATATATCTCATAACACAAAACGGCATATTGCTGGAGGGGTTTTAATGTTAAAGCTAAAAGTGACTTGTGAATAATCTAAGTAATCTGCTTGTGGACAGGCCAAAGCTAGGACTTGTTTTGCAAAATATCTTGAGAGGAAAAGAAGGAAATTAGAATAAAGTTAGTGGTTATTATACAAATTGAGTAAGAGTTAAAATACTACGCATAAATACTGTATTTTTTAATCTTGCTATAACTTCCTCTGTGTTTATTGCATCTTTTACCAATGTATCTAATTTGTAAGATTCTATGAGTATTCTATTTTTTCAAAAAAGAATAACTAGGCAGGTTCATGTTTCTATGTCATTCCCCTTCTCATTTAGTCTTGCCTAGGCTTAGCCAAACTGCAGAGGTTCCTTTGTCTGCCTAGTGCAAATGCCTGTAATTGCAAGCATAGTTTTAAGAGGCACAAACTTCTCTCATACACAACTAAATAAACCTAAAGCACCATTCATATATTCAACAAACACTTATTTGACATTTTTTTTAAGTGAGATGCTAGAACACGAAGATGAATTTCAGTGGCAACAAAGTACTGATAGACCAGTGTGGCAAGACCCAAATGCAACTTTGAAGTACCTAGCTAACAGAGTACTCAGTCATTGAATTAATTACTTAAATACAATAATCTAATTAATGTTTGTTCTGGTTTAGTATCTATCGGAACCTTAAATAAATTCATATCTCTTACAACAGGATTCCAGTTCCTGAGAGAAGAATTTAGCCCAGTATGCATCTCACCAAATCTCTTCTCAGCTTTTGATTGGGTTAAAGCCCTGACAACGTGTGGGCTTAGTTTGAGTATCTATTGCAACTGATGGTTATCAAAAAGAAAAAGTAAAAGAAAAAATTATGTGTTCTGGTGAGCAATTTAATACAGGATGAACAGTATTCATTTTTCTTGGATACTACTCAGTTTCACCACTCCTCAGGGGACATAAAAACTAAATTTAACTTTATTTTGCATTAATATAGTCTAAAACATTCTAACTTGTGAACATTTCGGCTCCTTTAAAGCCTGTTGAAAACTATGACTTTCCCGGCTAGTTCAAAACAGTTGCAAATGCATAGTCTATAATTTAAGGCCTGAGCAAATTAAAACTATTTCCTGGACCACCCATGGCCACAAAAGTTGTTGTAATAGTCTTTGGAATCATGTTGTAAGAGAACTAGTGAATGCATGAAAGCCCTTTTAAAATACACGTTTTCTTTTGTTTTGATTCTGTATCCCTGAGTGATACAGAATGAGCCAAGAGTTCATGCACAGAACTTCATCTCTTAATTAGGATGCAAATACCTGATTCAAGAAATGTTTCTCTATCTCTGGGCCAACTCTGGCTCTGAAATAATAGGTACTGATGTGTATGTCTATGTGTAACCTGCCTCCTGGCTTAGACAATGAAATGACCTCACCAGAAATTCCCTTTCAAGCTGTCTATTTAAACCGCCCCAGGCAAACCCATCCATTAAGAAGATGGCTATGGATATAAATAAGATTAAAATCCTTATAAATTCATTCATGTTTTTGTCTATACAAACATTTACAGTATTGAGCATCTACAAGGTGCCAGACATTTGCTCAGTACTTCAGATGTAAAGAAAATGAAAATGGCACTCAAGGAGCTTACTGTGTAGTGGTCTAGTCTCAAAATTTATTCTTGCTGAGCTTGTGAACAACATCCTCAGATCATCCAGAACTGCCCTGTGAGGTATACTTTCTTGCTAATACTTTGCTTGGCTTCCAAAGGGTATATAGAAATAAAGCCCTTGAGTCAGTGGGAGAAACTTGATCTGAAGGAATAATTTCATGCAATTTATCTCATTCCCTGCCCCTCTCCATAGAACAAGGACAATTGGGAAGATGTTAGAATGGAAGCATTTGACACAGGAATAGGAAAGGCCAAGGTGCAAGAGGAAAGACGGCTTGATGGACTTTTTCTCCTCCCAAGGCACAGTGATCCCACTTTAAGAAACTAATCTCCAAGGAATACCTGTTCCAGTTACCTCAGTACTCAGCAAACTCAGCCCTGCAAAACCACCTCCTCAGAGCTGAGCTAGGTCCCTGGATAAAAATGATGGGTCTGAGCCAATGGGTGAGAAAGAAGAAGATGGAAAATCAGGAGAAAGAAAGTCAAATTCAAAGAGGTTAAAATGGAAATGAGGTGAGAGGAAGGGGTTAAGGAAAAAGAGGCTAAGACAAAAGACAATGGAGAAAATGGCCATTTAGACAAAAGGAAAGAAAGTGCTCATCTGTGAGGGAACAATGGAGTATTACAACCAACTGACCTAGGTGCACTACTGTGGCACCCACATTTGGTTCGCTCCCAGTGATTTATCCTTTTTGTAAAATTGTTTTGCTGATGTTAAGATACAGTGAAAACATAAATGAGTCCTTCTTGAGCTTTGAAAGGTCCCACACACAAATATCATGCCCTCTGTGGAGACTAACCTAACCCCCAAGCAAAAAGTATGATTTCCTTTTGTAGCATTAGGTTCAGATCTGTTATAAGATGAAAGTTTTTCTATTGTCCCAGAACTGTAATGTGAATCTATACCTGGGGAACAAAAGGTCTAAGTACCCCAATTTCTAAATCCAGGAAATCACTAGGGATTGGAACCAGATACCTTCCATCTCTCCTCCTGAGAGTCCCCAGAATTGACCAAACACAGTCACTGCCAACAGCACCACCACTACCCAGTCAATCTAAGGGGAGGGCCAGGAAGGAGTAGGGGGTCCTGGAGGGAGCTCAATATTCATGATGAGAGACTGTCTCCCCTCCCCAGGAGTAAGGAAGATGAGGGCCTAAAAGAATCACTTAAGTTGGAGATGCTTACAGGAAAAGCAGGCATTTTGTTTCCTGGTTGAATACAACCTTGACCTTGTACCACTGAAATTGGGGAGGGGGGAAATAAAGGAAAGGACTGTTAGGTGGAGGGGGGGGCCCAGGTGACACTTTATGGTATTCTCAAAAGTTACGGAAGATGGGTGTAAAGACCCAGAAGTTGGCGTTTATGGGAAACTGACCTTTAAAATAGTCTTTCTACTTTTATCATGGATGTGGAGGCAGTGGCCACTGGAGGTTCTGAAGGGAAAAGGAGAGGGAAAAGTAGGTATAATTTGGGGACTGTATTAGTCAGCCAAAGGGGTGCTGATGCAAAATACCAGAACTCAGTTGGTCTTTATAAAGGGTATTTATTTGGGTTAGAAGCTTACTGTTACTGGGCCATAAAGCATAAGTTCCTTCCCTCACCAAAGTCTGTTGCTATGTGTTGGAGCAAGGCAGCTGCCGACGTTTGCCAGGGTTCAGGCTTCTTGGGTTCCTCTCTTCCTGGGGCTCCATTTCTCTCCGGGCTCAGCTCCTCTGTTTCTTCCACAAGGTCAGCCATAGACTATGAGGCTCTCTAGGTTTTGCCTCTCTCCACAAGGCCAGCTGTGAATTCTCAGGCGAATGGCTCATCTCTATCCCGAAGCCCCAGCTCAAGACTCCACATCACAACTCCAACTCAAAACTGCTCCAACACTGTCCTTTGCCATGTCTTTTATCTTCGAGACCACACCCACCAAGGGGTGGGGCTCAACGCCCTATTAACATGGCTCAGTCAACGTCCTAATCACAACTTAATCATGCCCAGATTAGCAAACCAGTTTACAAGCATAATCCAATATCTATTTTTGGAATTATAATTACATCAAACTGCCAAACTGCTACAGGGACATTTTTGGGACATGGGAATTATCCTGAATGACATTTCAATGACAGATGCAGGTCATTGTATATCATGTAATAACTTGCAAAAATGTGCAGGAGAGAGTGTAAACTACAATGCAAACTATAATCATCACTCAGTGGCAATGCTCCAAGGTATGTTCATAAATTGTGACAAATGTACCACACTAATGAAGGATGTTGCTAGTGTGGGAAAATGTGGGAGGGCTAGGGAGTGGGGCATTTGGGAATCCCCTATATTTTTTGTGTAACATTTATGTAATCTAAGTTTCTTTTAAAAATAAAAATAAAAAAGTATATCAAAAAATAAAAAATAAAATAAAAATAAAATAGTCTTTCTGGTGTTGCCACAGAGTGAGGAGAGCTTGCGGTGGTTGTGGGGGAATGGTCAATGATGTGCATCTGGCAATGGAATGTAGTAGAGATACACCTGCTGGTGTTGGCTGGAAGATGTGCCACATCTCACAAAGGACCAGTTGACTTGTAATACGGAGTGGCATGCGATGTTGGGGGAGGGGGGTGTCAGCTCCACTCTTTTCCCCATGAAGCCCATTGACCACAAACAAGAATAGCAGTTTACCGGCAACCAGGAGAGGACTGCGGCTGTGCTCTGCCGAGTGATGTCCCATTTATCCTTCTCTCTCCTCCCCAGCCCACACCAGAGCAGTGAGAGCCCTGAGGAAAGGTGGAGGGGTCTGAGAACCAGACTGTACCTGCTGCCACCTCAAAAGCCTGCACTGGGGCCTGGGAAGAGAAGAGTGTCAACTCAGACAGGAGACGATGGTTTTAAAACAAACAGGACTGTATATTTCATAGCACAGAAGACTGTCCTGATAACTTAAAAAGGATCCCACGACAGAAAATCAGACCAGTTTATTTTCTGAGAAGCAGGTACACAGTAGGAAAGGAAGACTGAACAGTGCATAGTTAGATGGGACACTATTGAAAGAAATAATTTTATGTTTTTACTCACAACAAGTGGAGAGGCAGAGAACCGGTTTCTTATCTCGATGACAGGACTTATCAAAGTCTGACCTGTAAATTACTAGAGGGTAAGGACCATGTCTTGTACTTAGTAGATATGTAATACATACTAAGTTGAAACTAAATTTTAAAATCCATTTTATGGCAGGGTGATATTAGGTTATATGATTTGTTTCCCATTCTATAATTCAAAAATTCTTTGCTACACTTCTGCTACTAGCCTCACTTAAGAAAATTTGTTAATGCAAATACAAAAGTACCACTATTAGAAGATTATCATACACCAGGTATGGCATTTTGTTGCAGTAATACCCCCTATCCCCCCAATTTGTTCATACCTCTCTGTAGCCACAACCTCAGGAAGTCCCCTCCCTCACTGGTCTGGGTTTGGCCACATGACTTGCTTTGACCAATGGGACAATAGGAGTTATGAGGCTTGAAAAGCAGTTGTGAATTGGAGCTTGCCCTCTCTTCTTCTCTTGGAACCCTGTAGCCTCCATGTGAAGAAGCTTGAGCTAGCCTACTGGATGGCTGGAAGCACATGGCCCAGGCATCACTGTTGCTTCAACCAGCAATTATCAGACAACCAGCCAACTGTCACACTTGTGAATGAAACTATCGTTTTTTTAAGATTTATTTTATTTATTTTTTACTCCCCGCTCTGCCCACTCCCCATTGTTGTTTGCACTTGCTGTCTGCTCGTTGTGTGCTTGTCTTCTTTTTAGGAGGTACCGGGAACCGAACCCAGGACGTCCCAGGTGGGAGGGAGGTGCCCATTGACTTGAGCCACCTCCACTTCCCGCTTGTTGTGTCTCTCATTGTGTTTCCTCTTGTGTCTCTTCATTGCATCATCTTGTTGCATCAGCTCACCGCGCCAGCCCCTCACATGACCTCGCTGTGTTGCTTGTCTTTTTAGGAGGGAACGGGAACCGAACCAGGACTTCCCGTGTGGTAGGCGGGCGCCCAACTGCTTGAGCCACATTTGCTTCCCTGAAGCTATCTTAGATAACAGAGTTTCCAGCCAACCCGCCAGCTGACTGTGGATGCATGCATGAGCTCAGTTGAGATGAGCCAAGCTGACCCAGACCAGAAGAACTTCCCAGCAGACCAACAGAAAATTTTTAAAAATCCATTTTTAGCCATTTATACATCTTTCCTAAAGCATTTGTTTCAGAGGCAGTATGACCAGGAAAGTGTTCTAGGGACAAAGAAGGTCAGTTATTATTCTAGATTATGTGTAAGGAAGAAAATCTTCTCTATTTCAATAGAAAACTCAGATATTTGTAACCAGAGATGAATTCAGGTTCTACCTTTACCTATCTTTTAATTCTACTAAATAAATATATTTTGGAGGGGTAACAAAAATTTTAATAGCTATTTTTAGGAAGCCTTTCCCTTTATTTGCACATTTGGGCCTCAACATCCTCTGGAACTGCCTTCTACATAATATACTTCTTATTTATTACTTAAATGTTCTTGCTGCTTCAGACAGAACATGAAAGTAAAGTTTGATCAGCAGGGGAAAGGCGCTCTTTACAATGGGGCCAAACAACACAACGTCTTGAAACTGGAAACTCCTAACTCTCTCTGCATTGGCCCAGAAGTTAACCATTCTTTGGGCACAGCTGCCCAGGGAGTGACCGAAAACTGAAGGAAGCAGGATGGGCAAGAAAAATGTCCTTCCTTCTGAAACTTCCAGCTGCATATTCAGTAAAGACAGGACATTTGAAGTAAGAGTATACTCAACCTGTCGGAAACATTTTTGTTTCCCTTAAATACCAGGCAAACTGACAACCACTTTTCCCACAACTGAGAAGAATCTCCTAACATGAGAGGCACTTGAAGACGTGTTAAAATTTTTTCAGCTATTAACACATTCCTAAGAAAAATACTGCTGGAGACACAAGAAAGCCAAGGATAACAATCTTCTCTTTCCAATGAAAACATTTAGTCTGTTTGATTAAAGGAAGATAAATGAAGGGGCTAGGGCAAACTCACCTCATATTTTGAGCTACAGTTTGATTTGCCTTGAGATCAAATTGTCTTGCTTAGGAAAAATGCAGTTTGTCTTCAAGTGAGATCAAATTGTCTTGCTTAGGAAAAATGCAGTTTGTCTTCAAGTCCCTGCTTTCCTGGAGCACAAGGATCTAATGAGGAGCCAGTTAGCATTCAAGGAAGAGTTCAGCAGTCTCTTAAGGGCCTCATTCCCTGACAACCCTTGTCAGGGGTAGGCAGAAGGAGAAGGCAGGGCAGAGCCATGCATATATATGTCCATTCCTTTATTCCTATTCTAAAGCATTCAAATAGAAGTGCAAATCACCCTAGGAGAGGACCACAACCCTCTGGATCAGGAGACCTGGGCTCTGGTCCAGCTCAGCAAAAACTCTGTCTCCTTGGAAACACATGTAGTATCTCTGAGCTTCAATCTTCTCTTCTGGCAAGTAAGGCAACTGGTCCAAAAGAATATTTTTCAAACTCTGTTTTGTAGCCATAAGTGGGGCATAAAATCAGTTTAGTGGGTTGCAACAGGTAATTTTTAAAATGATCAATAGAATAGGATGGATTAGAATAAGATAAATATCACAGTGCATCATATATTGTTTCATGAGACTTTTGTTCAGTCATTTGGTGTGTGTGTGTGTGCATGTGTTCAAAAATATAGTTCTCACTGTGTATTGTGTTAAAAAAAATGTTTGATCAAAATGACCTCTTTGTCCATTTATGTTGCCTCTAGTTTTAGTAGTCTGGAGAATCATTATAGGCACCATTCTGATCAGCCTGCACTCTGGGTTCATTCCAGACTTTAGTGCACTTCATTACTGAAAATGAACCTGTATTATGTGCATTGAAGCCACTAAGACCTTGTATATGTTTATGTTTGTGTGTTGATGTGCAGGTGCATTTGTGTTTTTATCCCATCAAATACAGGACCTGTAACATAGCTAGCATTGAAAAACAATGTAACTATGATGATACAAAACAAGACAAAACAGTGGTTTCAACATTAGAGGAATCAGTTTCTAGAGAAGTGTCTGATGCACAGAAGGAGGAAGTAAAAGAGCCATACACATATTGGTATAGTATGTTAACCACCATTCCTGGTGGTTATGAGGGAAAAACACTACCAAACTATACAAGTAGTTGTTTGTAGAAGCAAGTTACCTGGTCTCATACCTTGAACACATCTGAAGCAAGAATATAAACTCTGTGAAAGCATTAAATATGTCTAGTTTACTCACTGTTTCATTTCTAGTACCCAGCACAGTGCCCAGGACACAGTAGACACTCAATGGATATTTGTTGGAGTCATATATAACTTGACTAGCCTGGGGGAATCCTCTATCTCAGTGGCTTGGCCGTTTGTCCTTCCTAATAAATGGAATGCAGGAATAACTATAATATCCATTCCAATGGCCAGAATCCTATTACCCAGCCCCAACCTAATACAGGGGGGTTTTGAATAAACATGGATATTTAGTGAGTATTAAGGTCTCTGTTAACACCATCACTCCTTCTGCTTTGAAACCTTTATATTTGGCTTCCAGAACACAATATTCTCTCTTTTTAATTTTTTTTATAAAGAAGCTTTAGATTACATAAATGTTACATAAAAATATAGGAGATTCCCATATTCCCCATCCTCTTTCCCACATTAACAACATCCTTCATTAGTGTGGTACATTTGTTACAATTGGTGAACACACATTGAAGCATTGCTACTAACCATGAACTATAGTTTACATTCTAGTTTACATCTGTCCCACACAATTTTATAGGTTATGACAAAATGTGTAACGGCCTGTATCCATCATTGTAATGTCATGCAGGACAATTACAATGTTCCAAAATGTCCCCATGTTACACCTTTTCTTCCCTCTCCCTCCCCTCAGAACCTCTGGTGGCCACTGCCTTTATATCAATGATAAAAGTTCTTTCATTGGCAGAATAATAATAAGTCTATAATAGAATAATAATAAGTCTGCTTTAGTCCATTATTCATTCCTCAATCTTGAAGATTTTGGGATGGTGATATCTACTCTGTTTCTAATTGAAAAGGGGCTTAGATCCCATTGGGGCAGATGGATGGAACTAACACAGTATTTTCTTGATTTTCCTTTTATCCCTCTGCCTTCTCCCTCAAGGTCTCCTTCCTGAATCCTTTTGCTCTGAGTGTGTCTTTTGCAGATCATATATAGCTCAAATTTTCAACCCATTTACATTTATTGTGATCATTGGTATATATATATTGAATGCATTTTTAAATCATCTTACTTTTTAGTTTCTACTTGTCCCACTTTTCTATTTCTTTTTCTTTTCTTCTCTTAACTGCTTTCACTTGAGTCTTTGTTGTTAATTTTTCCCATGTTCCACTTTTCAGTCTCTAGGGCTTTGGGATTTATTTATATATTCTATTGGTGGTGTTCTGGAGCTGGCTTATAGCAGCTTGTGAGAGTCAGTTGTGCACATTGCTTCCCAACTTCAAGTTCAGTGGCATCATGTTAATAGCTTTAAATCAGTCATGGTGGGTGTATTTATATCATAGAACTTGGCAAGTACTACAAATCAGGGCTTTGTTTCAGAGAGCAAGTTGTTATGCATTACTCACTACTGACTCTATTTCTATTCTTTTAGTGGTTATGCTCAAAATTTTACTATGCATATTTAACTTAACAAAATCTAAAATTAAACAATATCTTGAATCTCTTATGAACAATATAAAAGTTTAAAATACCTGATTTCCTCCAATGAACTTAAAAATTACTGTATCCAATATTTTAGTTGTCTTTTTTGTAACATCATAAATTATACAATGTTATTTTATTTTATATGTTTAGTTTTACCTACATGTTTACCATTGTAATGTTCACTGTTCTATCTTGTATCTAAGACTATCCTTCTGAGATCATTCTCTTTTTTCTTGAAAAATATCCTTTATGAGTTCCTTCAGAGCTGGTCTCTTGGTAGTAAATCCTCTTACATTTTCACTTATCTATTAAATACTTTCTTTTGTCCTCATCCTTGAAAGACAGGGCTTTTTTTGGGGGGGAAGAGGACAAAATTGTAGGCTGACACTGGTTATCTCAGCATTTTAAAATATAATTCCATGGTCATCTAGCTTCTGATTACTATGGGGAAGACAGCATCCATGGTTCCTGTAGGACTGATCCACCCTTTCTCTCTGGCTGCTTTCTATATCTTCTCCTTATATTAGTGTTCAGAAGTTTTACTATGTATGTGTTTAGGATAGGTTTATTTTTCCTGATTCTTCCTGGGCTATGTTGTGCTCCTTGGAAATGTGTAGTCTAATATATTAGTTTGGGAAAATTCACAGCCATTACTTCTTTATATATTGCCTCTCCTCCACCTTCTGTAGTTTATGTTTTTGAAACTCCTTTATGTCACCTTTTACTTACATCTTCAGCATCTTTCAATCTTGTTAACATACATTCTATCATTGTATCTCTGCCGCATTCTAGGTAGAATTTTCAGATAATTCTTCCAGTTCACAAATTCTTTCTTTAACTGTGTCTATTCTGTTATTTTACCCATCCATTGAGGTTTTTTTTTAAATTTCAACAATTATGTATTTTATTTATAAAATTTGGGTTATTTTTAATGTCCTTTTTATTGTATGCTTGTCTTTGAAATTGTATCCTTTTTTTTCTTTAAATTTTCAAGCTTAGCAATCCATGAAGATCTAAAACTCTTATTTTTTCTTTCTACTGACTCTCCTTAATAGTGGCCTGTCTGCTAGTCTGCTTGGTAATCTTTGCATGTGAAATTATGTCTTGATATTATTCTGTGGAAATTCTACCATCTTAACTTGAGGAAACTTTCCTCCAGAGAAAATTTACTTCTGTCCCTGCTGGTAGTCAATGGGCACCTATGACCTAGAACTACTTCAGCACTTCTGAAGAGTTTTAGCTAGAACCAAAGACCCAGATTTCACTTCCCTTCCTCAATGCTATAGCTTCAAAGCAATAGGAATTCATCTGCAGGATCTGGCAAACTCCTACTTCTATGGCTCCCTGCTGCTCCAACCTGTATACTGCTCTGGCACTCAGTTTCCCACCTGTGCAGCCTTCATCTCAGCCATCCCTGCTTATCCCAGCCCCACCAAGTCATCTGGATGAACTGGCCCACGCCCAGGGGTGCTCAGGCTATACACTTCAGGGGAGGCAAACAAAGTAGAATACAAAGTAAAATTCATTAAATTGGGCAAAGAACAATTCCCTCTGCCTGAAATGTTCCCCCATTCCCACTCCATCCCTGACTCTTATCTACCTGGCAAGCACTCAGCCATTTTTCAAAACTCAACTTAAACATCACTTCTGGGAGGACTTAATCATAACATTTTACTTGTACCTCAAAAAGACTTAGGACTGACACTTTCCTTGTTCCTAGGTGATGTTCTATTTTTTTTTTTTAATTTCTAAATTGTTTTAAAAGAGAAAATGCTCAGAACTCCTGGGAAATGAGCAAATATGCCTAATGACTAATAACAAATTTGAAAAACTGCTCCAAAATGCAACAAGATCACCAACATACTAAAAACAAACAAACAAAAAAACGATTAGGAATAGTGATTTCTGACCAATTCATTATTTCACTGAATATGTACCTCAATTTATTTTCAACCAAATTCTTTTTTTACCAGATTATCACCTTTCCTTTGTGCCCCCACTAGATCCTACATGTATTTTATCATAGCACCTCTAAACTTTTATTTCTGTATCTGTTTCCTAGATTGCTAAGTTATGAATTTATTGATATTTCACCAGATCTGCCCTCTCAGGGATAATATTATCCCACCTAATTTTTTATAACAAAAATGTCTTAGACCCTGTCATCTACTGGAAGTTGGTGAGATGAGCCTAAAAGTAACTGGTCAAACCTCAAAGATCAAAATGAATTCCAAAACTAAGATCAAAATGAATTCCAAGGCCCAGAATTGATCATATTTTGCCTGCTTTGCCAAATCTTCCTTAATTCATTTGTTTCCATTCAGTTTCCTTAAACAAATGCTTTTTTTTTGGAGGGAAAAGGTGGAGGGACTATAATTTTCCCTAGCTTGTGCCTCAATAAATATTTACTGAACAGAATATCAGTCTTTATTCATGTTGCTTCATGTTTCATTGCATGAAACAATTTAATCTACACATTGTATTAAACACTATTAAAAGCTGGACTTAATAAATAGGGCTTTCCAAATATTGTCTATAATATCTAAGAGTGATGTATTTGGATTTTTTATTCTGTCAACATCTTATTAAGTATAGCTAATGACCATTTTTGGGTTAATAATTTCAATACTGAAAGATCCAAATCATTGAGCAGAGGAAACTTAAATTTAATTCTTATTGATCCCATTTTTAAAAATAAGTAAAGTGATATAATAAATTTTGATGTCAAAACTGGAGCAATCTTAGGTTGTATCCTAATGTTAGCAAAGAGGAGAGAACATTCAGATACAAATCCATTTGGAAGTAACTGCTAAATGTTTATTATTATTATTATTATTATTTATTGGTTTTCTATTTTAATGTTATATAACGGGGAGCAGACTGGTAAGTGAAGTAGTGAGACAGATTTGGTAAGATCTTATAAACATGTTATCTTTCCTGGGGATTTTCAACTGCAATAGGTGGGAAGGGGTGAGGAATGAGGAAGGAATTGCCTATCAGATTGACCTATCCAAGAAAATATCACCATGGGACATGTAAGAAAGATGGACAGTGGTATGTGTATCTCCACTTCCCATGCTTGAGAACTACACTTGAAAATCTAAGTTATCCTAAATATTATTTTAAGTATGCATGATATTTTAAAGGCCCAAATGAAAATTAATATGGAAGCAAATAATATCCCTTTTACATAGGGAAAATACAATAGTTTCAGTACTATATATTGTATACTTTGTATAATGGCAACGTTTTCCCTCTAACTCTACTAGATAGGCTAGACAACTTCATAATCATTTTTCATGCCTAATACCACCCCAAGATCTCCTTTATAAAAATTCCATCTATTAGTGTATATATTTAATGTAATAATGCTGTCCACACTTCATAATAATAAGAGTGCTTGCATAGTGCTGATTATGTGCCAGGCATAGTTCTAAGTGCCTTACATTTATTAAATTATTCAGCTTTACAACATATCTATTAATTAAGTACTATTATTATTCTCCTGTTATCAATAAAGAGACTAAGGCTCAGAGGAATAATGGAACTTGACTGAGATCTCAAAGCTAGTAAATCTGACAATTAGATTTACACTTGCAAATATAGAGCAAAGTTCCTCTCATAAGAAGGTCATAGGAAAACCAAATGAATCTTTCTGTGCCCATAGAACCAAAATGACAACTTGATAATGTCGGGTGAAAAATTTTAGGTCATTTTGAAGACAGGTAGGGAATTCAAATCTCAGAGGAATTTAAGTTCTGTGGACTAAAACCTTTCATTTAGCATTGATTTTCCTGCTCTTACATGGGCTTCTAAACTCCACTTATAAGTATAAGGAAGCTGGAAGAATCCATAGGAAGTTAAAAACAAAATATACATCTGTTGTCAAAAGTCAGGATGAAATCCAGTATCTCATTTCATTGTTGTTCCTCCCATGGAGCTATTTCTGAAGAAATCCATTCTGATTATATAAATGGTGAATAACATCTAGCCTCTAGTTCCCCCAATGAGTAATGACCTCGGGCATCCAACCTTCACACCCTACTCTAAGTTAGTTTTCTTTATAAAAAGTTAGACATGTGCGATGAGTGGACAATTTGAGTCTGCTCAGCAGCTGTCTAAACGTTAGGCATGTGATTCTCTTGCTAATCTCCCCTTGCTGGTATTTTTATTACATAAATAGTAGTTTTCTGGTCCATAGTGCAAGATCCATTAAAATAATTGAAGATATACTTTAGGATTTTCATGTATGAGCTGTTCTATTTCCAATCAATTGGTCAATAGCTTTCCACATGCCAGATAAGGCTCTGCCACACAAATGTTTTGTGTGATAGGGAAGAGAAAATAGGCAGGACAGGGGTAATGAGGAACAATTTCAGTATATTCAAATACCATCCAGATCATGTTTAAATCAACTACAGAATCCTGTGACCCCATTAAATAATATATGCCTCTTTCCCCACAGTTTTAAGAATCATGAAAGTCACTCTGATATAAATGCTTCAATAGCTCTTCTCTTCTACACTTTATTTCTTTCTGGAAAAACTCCAGATTTGAATCCCAAAGATCAAGTCTTGACTTCCACTCCTGTCACTTAGGCCTATTATATTTGGACCGAGTACCTTCAGGACAAGTACCTGTGCCTAGGCCTCATTTTCCTACACTTTAAAGTGGAAAGAATACTTTTCCTCTATGCTTGCCTCACAGGCTTGTAAAAAGGACGCAAGCTCTTGATAGAATGAGAGCTATCTGTCTTGTATGCTCAGTGCCTTGCGTTGTGCCTGGCACAGGGCAGATGATCAATACATTTTTATCAAGTAAATAAAATGAGTTAACGTGTATGAGTATAAAATAAAGATAACTTTACCTAGCTTATAAAGTTGTTATGAGAATTAAATGAGGGAAAACGTGAAAAGTTTAGAATTTACCTGGTACTTGGTAAGCTCAATAAATGTTAGATATTATTATCTTATCCAAATGTACTCATTATTATTGCTATTGTCATATTAGCTCTCCCCTTTCTCTCCTCACACAGTGTAAACATGAAATTCTTGACACCCACCTTCATAAATTGCAGAGATTTAAAGAATCAATTTTGGAAAATCATAGCACAAAATTCAACAAATGTGAAGAGTACCTGGTAATATCCCATAATGCAGAATTTCTGAATTGACCAAATTTTATATTGAAGGTATTAAAGAAGAAATATGTATGGTTCTCAGGCTGAGATGGATCATGGGGGGGGGGAGAAGGACGAGTCCTCTTTAGACAAGTCAAAGATTAATGGAAAAGTATTTCTAGCTCAACAACATTTTGGGGTGTTGCACTTAGGAAACAGATTTCTGAGGAACTAGCATTTGGGTCAGCCAAACAATTAACAAGAGGTAATCTTGGGAGACCATTTCTTCCTTCATTCTACTGGAGGCAAAACCATGTTGACATATAAATGTACCTCTTGGCTTCCAATTGTTGTTCTCACTCAGCAATGAAGCATGAAGCCTGGGAAACCACAGATATTTTGGATCTAAGAAAGTATTTTATTTCCCCTCTCCAAGGCTATAGAGTGGAGTATACACAAGGGCACTTTATCTTATTCTTGTGAGCTCTCATAGACCTATAACCTACTTCCTCTGAGCTTCAAGCTCATTAACTTGAGCTGTACTTAATTCTGTTATCATAAAGGGCTCTCTGGTACATATATCCCAGGCCAGGTGGAAGATGGGTTGGACTTCCCCCTTCTCAGGCCCCCTTCTAGCTTCTAAGTTGCCAGAAACAGCATCTTAAAGCAAGGCAGCAACACTCTCTCTATCTAGTTAGAATTTAGCTTCTCTATATTTTAAATTTCTTGTTGAAAAGGGGGAAAATGGTACTTTCCCCACACCCACATATTTTTTAAAGAAAAAATCATTTTTTCTCTGAAATCCCAATTTCTTCTATGAGGAAAATAAAATACAGCAATGAGTTCAGGGCTTCCCAGCGTGGTTTTTACTTTTCCGAGTCCTTAGAGACCTCCTTCCACAACTTTTTTCCCAGCTGTACTTGGAAGCTGTAACAGATCCAGAGACCATTTTAGAACCTCATTTGTATTGTCCTGACACTTAGGAATCCAGTTTCTGTTACAGAGATGTCATCAAAGTTGGTGGGCTCAAAACATGACCTACTTTTTTAAAACCCATCTGTTAGGAGCCTATAGATTTTCTTGGTTTGTTTGTTTCTGACTGTCCACAGAAAGGGCAACAGCAATGTTCTCACTTTCTGAGCCCACCCTCCAAACAGCAGTAAGCTGAATGCTCACCATGAAGGAGCTGAATATCTTCCAAATATATGCAGCAGGCGAGAAAAAAACAAAAAACAAAAAAACTGTGATTTTCCTAAAAAGTGAGGGCAGGAAGTAATGGTCTGTTCAACTTATGCTCATATAGACAATTTCCCCTCAAAAACTTACTCTAGACCAAAAGGAGCATTAGAAAGTAGAAAGTAGAATCAGTTATCTTGCCAAGGTTTTGCCACTGTGGAGACATGAGGTGATAGTTCCCTCTAACAATGAGGTTCCCAAAATTGTGCATCTAAAGAAGGGGAATTGAAAGACTACATGCTGAAGCTGACAGACTCCTTAAGTCACTATTCCTCTTGGATAGCTGAGTAGCTCCTGAAAGTACTCTCTGCATTGAGTTTACCTTAGCCCAATGGCTAAACACAGAAACGTGTGCACACAATTGTGCACACACTTGTGCACACACACACAGAAACCTCTAAAGGGAAACAGATGTGGCTCAAGTGATTGGGCTCCCATTTACCATATAGGAGGTCCAGGGTTCAATTCCCGGGCCTCCTGGTGAAAGGCAAGCTGGCCCGACCGGAGAGCTGGCCCTCATGGAGAGACCTGCGCAGGAGTGCTGGCCCGTGTGGAGAGATGGCGCAGCAAGATGACGCAACAAAAAAAGGCACAGAGGAGAGACAATAAGAGACACAGCAGACCAGGGAGCTGAGGTGGCGCAAGAGATTGAGCACCTCTTTCCCACTCCAGAGGGTCCCAGGATCAGTTCCCAGTGC
>JAQZBX010022387.1:0-31612 GCA_029593785.1 Cabassous unicinctus
AGAGAGGATGTGAAGAAACTGGAATCCTCATGCATTGCTAGTGGGAATGAAAACCTGTTCAGTCACTGTGGAAAACAGTTTAGTGGTTCCTCAAAATGTTAACCGTAGAAATATCATACCATCCAGGAATTCTATTAGGCATGTACTCAAGAGAGTTGAAAACAGGGAATCAAATACTTACTTGTATGCCATTGTTCATAGCAGCATTTTTCCCAACAGCCATAAGATAAAAGCAACCCAAGTACCTATCAACAGATAATGGATAAACAAAATGTGATATACACACCCTATGGAATATTCTTCAGCTGTACAAAGGAATGCAATTCTGATATGTGCTACAGACACAAAACAAATACATGAGGTATCTCAAAGAAGCAAATTCATAGCAAAAGAATACTATTGCTATGTATTCTTTTGCTAGAATAATGCTAGTGGTAGCATTATTGCCAATCCTAGGGGGAAAAGCACTCAGTCTTTCAGCATTAAGAATGATGTTACATGTAGGTGTTTTGTAGAGGTTGTTTATGAAATTGAAGTTTCCCCTCTTTCTACTTTTCTGAGCTTTTTTAATCATGAATAAATGTTGAGTTTTGTCAAATCTTTTTTCTGTACCAAATGATAAGATATGCCATTTTTTTCTCTGTCAGCCTGTTGATATTGCAGATTGCACGGATTAATTTTTGAATATTGAAATAGCCTTACAACCCTTGAATAAACCCTATTTGGTCATAGTGTGCAATTACACATTTCTGAATTGAAATTGATATTCTTTTGTTAAGGGTGTTTGTGTCTAAGTTCATGAGATATATTGGGTAGTAGTTTTTCTCTTTTTTGTACTATCTTTGTCCAGCTTTGGTAGCAGGATAATACTAACCTCATAAAATGAATTGGGAACTTTCCCTTCCTCTTTTATTTTCTAGAAGAGATTGTGTAGAATTGATGTTAGTTTTTCTTTAAATGTTTGGTAGAATTTTCCAGCAAAACTATCTGGGCATGGAGATTACTTTTTGGGAATTTTTAATTATTAATTCAGTTTCCTTAGTAGATATAGAGCTATTCAAATGACATATTTCATAATGTGTGTATTGTGGTAGTTTATGCTATTCAAGGAATTGGTCCACTTCATTTAAATTGTCAAGTTTAGGTGTGTAGAGTTCTTTATAATATTCCTTTATTTTTCTCTTTCCAGAGTCTGTAGTGTTTCATTCCTGGTATTATAACTTTTAAATAAAATTTTATTGAACTATATTATCCATACATGAACATACATAAACAATAAGTGTATAGTAAAAGTTGTGAACTTACAAAATGGATATGCATATCATCATATGGCTCCCATACATACACAGCTCCCATACATCACCCCACCACCAACACCTTGCATTTGAAACATTTGTTACAAACTATGAAAGAGCATCATCAAAATATTACTACTAACTATAGCCCATATTTTACATTTTGTGTACTTTTCTCCCAACATGCATAATTATTAACACCCTGTATTAGTATTATACATTGCTACAGTTCATGAGAGAACATTCTCTTATTTGTCCTGTTAACCACAGTCCATCTTCTACCACTGGATTCCCTGTGTTATATAGCCCCAAGGTTGGTACAATCCATTCAAAGTGTACACTAAGTGGCTCTCATTTTCATCAGAGTTGTACTGTCATCATCTCAGCCAATATTAGAAGGTTTTCATTACTCCAAAAGGGACAATCTCATACCTTCATATATCCCCCTATAGTTGTCTCTTAGAATTGATATATCTTCTTTGCCATCACTATAAAAAATTACAATTTTATTGTTAACTATCAGTAAAATACTCCTATTCTGTTCAAAATAGGAATATTTTATTCAATAGACATTTATAAATCTCTTAACATGCGTCACTGTGTCAGGTATAGGGAAACAAAAGACAACAAAATTAAATGCCTACCCTCAATACTCTGGGATGTGGGAGAGAGATGCATGAACAAGTGAAAACCAGGGCTGCCTGAATTTCAGAATGGATGGATGAGAGCCAGAGTGGAGGCAGGAGAGAGGCAGAAGCCACATCAGGACCTGATGAACCACATTGTGAAGACTGAACATTTTCCTGGCCTCAAAGGTGAGCTGAGGATATGTGGGTGAGAATAGGAAGAAGAGAAAGAAGTGGATAATTAGGCAATTATACTGGTGAGATGTGATGAGGGCCTGAACCAGGAGGGAAGCAGGGGATGCAGATATAAGAACTCCTGGCCTGTGAGGTTTATAGGAGCATTAAACAAGAAAAAGGGGGGATGAACCCTTATATGCTACAGAGTAGTGACATGTACATTCTAATTACAACCCCCAAATCCCTGATGTAGATTCTGTCTGGGAACAGTCCATAGGATACTTACGAGTGAATGCCTAGGACTGCCTTCTGAAAACACAGCTGGTTCCCAGGCCTGGCTCTGTCCATTCTGTCCAGTATCAGGCTCTTAGGATTAAAGACCACAGTAACTAAGGATGTGGGAACGTTGATTATGTTATCTTCCCTCACCAACTTTCTCCAGCCAGTCACACTGGCCAGCTCCTTATGAGTAGGAGGTTGGCTAGGGTAAGCTTTACCCACTTCCTTGTGAATTGTTTGGACTCAGCATTTTGCTAATGCAGGTGCTTTCTCTACCTGACCAGCCTCCCAGGCCAACTGCCATTCTTACCATCAGCTTTAATCTAGCAACTTTGGATGGGAGGAAGGATACCAAGATTCTTATGTAATGATAACAGTAATGTCTTAGTTTTCTGGCTGCTACGACAACTAACAAATAATGGGTTGGCTTAAACAATGGGACTTCATTATCAAAGTTTTGGAGGCTGGAAGGCTTGCTTCCACCTGGGGTCAGAAGTGTTTGGCAGGCCAGCATCCTTGGGTTCCTTGGATTTCCTGTCCCATGGTGATATCTTCTCCTTTCTCTTCCATGTTCCTGCTGACTTCTGGCTTACTGCTCCTCCCTGTGGCTTTCTCCTTAGAAGGCCTCCAGTAGTAGGATTAAGACCCACCCTGATGCAGTTGGCCAACCTTATATAAATAACATCTTCAAAAGGTCCTATTTACAATGGGTTCACATCCACAGCAATAGGATTAAGATAGAAAACAGGTTTATCCTGGGGTACATAACAGAATCTACAATAAGTAACAATAACAACAATAATAATGTAGAGAATAAAAAATAAATTGTATACAAATATCTAAGATTAAACATTCATTTACAAAAATGAGCAAGTAACAAGAAGCTGTCAAAAATAACCAGTGGTTTGAAATAGTACAACATGGAGATACTAGAAATAAAAAGCATGTAATTGTTTTAATTAAAAATGAAGTTCAATGCATGTCTGTAACTACAGGTTATACACAGGTAAGAATACAATTAGTGAAACTGAAAGTACTTCAAAAGATAATACCCAGAATACAGCACAAAAAGACAAAGGGATTTTAAAAAGATAAAAATTACGAAACAAGGAGAATAGACTGCGAAAATCTAACATAAGTCTATACCTAAAGAGAAAATAGAAAGGGAGACCTCCCCCCAAAGGGACTATTGCTAAGAAATTTCCAGAATTGGTGAATGACATGAATCTTCAAACAAAATATAACAAATTACAGGCAAGTTGAATTAAAATAAGTTTACAACCAGTCATATCATAGTAACACTCTGGAATTCAGAAATAATAGACAAGTTATTTAAAGCACCTGGAGACAACAGGAAGCTGTCCTATAATGGACTAAATAAAATGAAAAACACTTCTGAACAGCAACACAAAAAGTCAGAAGACAAACAGACAAACATTTTTATGTTCTGAAAGAAAATAACAAGTGAGGGATCATGGCCAATGCTTTGTGAAGCTGAACAACCTCTCTGTTAAATTCTGCCCAAACTCTTAATCCACAGAATTAATAAACATTGTTATTTCAAGTTCTGGGGTAAAACAAAAGACTTCAGATACTTTGCCATGGGAGTGCGAACACTGGAGTACAGAGTTTCTTTTTTTAATACAAAAATTTTTTGAAGTATATTGAACATATCATAAAACTTACCCATTTCCAGTGTACAATTTGATGATTACTAGTAAGTATGCTGAGCTAGGCAATCACCATAAATCAGTTTTAGAATATTTTCTTCACCCCAATAAGATGCTTCCCCTAATGCGCATTCATTTCTGTTTTAGTCTGCTGGGCTGCCAATGCAATATACCAGAAATGAGTTGGCTTTTACAATGGGGATTTATTAATTTATAAACTTACATTTCTGAGGCTGGGAAAACTGTCAAAATCAAGGCACCAGGCAACGTTCTCTCTCCGAAGGTGGGCTGCTGGCGATCCTGGACTCCTGCAACTTGGCAGGGCACAATGGCAACTCTGCCAGTCCCTGCCTTCTCCTCTGGGCTGCAGTGCTTTCAGCTTCTTGCTTTCCACAGGCCTTCTCTCTTTGCCTCTCAGGGGCCTCTTTCCATGACTCTGTGCTCTGCTGATTCCAGCCTCCAGCCTCTAGGACCTCTTTGTCTCTGCAGCTTTTAAAGGACTCCAGTAAGAGGATTAAGACCCACCCAAGATCATGCAATCTAATTAACACCCCTTAACTGAGGTGATTTAATCAAAAAGCCCCACCTACAAGTTCACACACACAGGGATGGATTACTCTAAGGACATGATCTTCTGGGGTCCACCCAGCTCCAAACCATCACACCTGCTTATCTCTTTCCCTACCACCTGCTCTAAGAAATCACTTTCTAGCGCTAGAGATTTGGCTTTTCTAGACTTTTCATATACACTGGTCATACAATATGTGGTCTCCTGTGCCGGGCTTCTTTCACTTAGCATAAAGTTTTCAATGTCCAAACTTATTGCACATTTGTCTGTAGTTGATTCCTTTAGCAATGCATTGTACTAACGTACCATATTTTGTCTATTCACTAAATGGTTCCTGAACGCTTAGGTAAAGCAGAGTGTTTTAACCTTCCTCTGGTATTTCCTGAGCAGCATGTACAGTGAGGAATTAGCCATGAGGCCTCTCCCACTGAGAACAGAATACACATGAGACCTGGCCTGGACATTAAGCAGGTGGATACATAGGGAGCCGGGGCACCCTTACCTACAAAGCCCTGCTAGGGAATGAATGTCGTTGCCTCTGCACCTTCCCATTCACTGGCCTCTCGAATCTTTACTTATACCCTGTGAGGAGTAAAGGGACAGGTATGAATACCTATGATTCAAAGACGAAGGAAAGGAGATAGAAAGCGGTGGAATGACTTTTCCAAGTCTGAGTGAGTTGTGGCAGGTCAGGACCAAGGCCCCTACTTCCCAGTCCAGGTTCCTGGTTTTAAGGGTGGTTGCCACCTCTTTTCTCATCTGCTGGTCTGTTATGCTACAAGCAGGAAGTGAGGTAAGCCTAAAAACCAGACCACCAAGCTCTCCCTCTGGCTGCATCGGGACCATAGGAGGGTGGCAATGCGCCCCCTTCCGTACTCACATCCACCCCAGCACACACATCTTAGCAGGGAGAGCACCTGTCTGCAGCAGACCTATATTGGGAGAAGAAAACTAAGGCTCCTGCTCCATGCAGGCCAGGCTTAGAGCCAATCCATTCTCTCCCTCCGCAAGGTCTGCTTTTCACCTGAGCTTCCATATCTGATGTTTGCTCTTCCTCCAGAGCACACTCACATCATCACACAAATCCAGGAGCAGTGTCAACCATCACAGTAGCCATAGTGGACTGATGTGATACTCAATGCACTGAATGCAGCCCTACAAGGAGACCTGGCTTCTGACTGGGGCATTCCTGATCCTGACCTGAGTTGTCATCAATCCTGGGGACCCACCCTTCCCAGGGTCGGAGGTCACAGGAAGAAATGCTGTGTGCAGCCCTTGGCATTCCACATGGCAGGGTACTTCTGTGCCCTTCCAAGGGGGAAATCTTGGACACCAAGGTCTGGTTGGTTCCATCCTCCCATGGGCAGGAATATGCCAGCCTCATAGGTGCCCTGGTTGAAGTCAGGTCTATGTGATGTTATGGGGTAGAATCAAAAAGCCCAGTATTTCAGGGTCACTTTATCCTCCAAAGCCTCAGTGCAGGTGACAGTCAATGGTGAGGCATATGGTGGGGTAGATAGAGGTCAGGACATAGAGAGACATGAGACTAGGGTCTCGTTGAGAAACAAGAGTAGATGCAGAATGATAAATACATATGAGAGACCTTAATTCTAATCCTCAAGGATTCTTCTCACCTGGTTCTCAAATCAATTCCATAGTCACTAAACACAAACTCCATGTCAGGTGCTCGTTACTGTTACCAAGGAGCCTACAAACTCCTGGGGACAACTTCTTGATGAAACCATGGTGATTTGCAGACACAGCTGGAAAAGATCCACTGCTCTGCTGCTCAAGCAGGGAGAGAATACTGAGAGAAGGTAGGACAAAGCCAAACCTGGACTACAATGTAAGCTAATAAATTCCCATTGTTTAAGCCAACCTATTTCATGGTATTTGTTTGAGCAGCCAAGGAAACTAAAACACAACCCAAGTGTCCATCAACCCATGAATGGATAAACAAAATGTGGTATATACACACAATAGAATACTACTCAGTCACAAAAAGGAATGAAGGTCTGAAACGTGTAACAACATGGATAGGTCTTGAAAGCATTATGTTTAGTGAAATAAGCCAAAAACAAAAGGACAAATATTGTATGATCACACTTGTATCAAATATCTAGAATATACAACTTCAAGAGATAATAGAGAGTGTTACCAAGATGTGTGTGTGTTGAGGGGGGAGGAGTAGTGGGCAATGGGGAGTTAATAATGCTTAATGACAACAGAGTTTCAGTTTGTGGTGATGGAAAAGTTTTAGTAATGCATAGATGGGTGATGGCAACAGAGCATTAGAATGCAATTAATACCACTGAATTGTATTCTTGAAAGTGGTTAAAATGAGAAATTTTATGTTGTATATTTGTTACCATATTAAAAATTTTTTTTAAAAGAAAACCACCTTCTTTTTTCAGCTTAAACCTCAGCCATTCTTAGCTGATATAATGGCCTCATATTTCATCCAAAACCAATGCTATCTTCTCACAATATATACCCACCTTTGAATTTGCTTTTACTCACCCACTCTGCCTCTCCTACATCACCAGTGAAGGACTACAATTGTTCCTATCTCTAGCCAAATCTTTCACTTGTGATCCAGACCACATACGGTTTCACACGCCCTAGTACCCCGAGGACTTCGTTTTTTAAGTTACACATTAAGTTATGTGAGTATATTACTGGTGGTGATTTAAAACTGAGGAATGATGCAAAAGATAAGTAGGATAATTGTTTTCACCTCATGTCCTCTCTAGCTCGTAGACCTTCTCAGAACTGTTTACTTGGGTCTCTACATCTTCTGCTCCATACTCCTTTAACCCATACAAGTCACCTTTGTTAACACATCTTAGGCTGTTCATTCATGGACATCAATGTCTTTCTTTGCCAAGTGCAATTCCCAATTCTCTATTCTGCTTTGCATGATCTCTCATCAATATTTGATGTGTGTGGATGCTTCCTCTTTGCTAAGATTTTCTTCTCTAGTTTCTAGGAAGCATACTCTTCTGATTCCCACTTACTCACCAGCAGCTTTATCTCCACCTTCTTTGCTGATTTCCCATTCTTTCTGATGTCTACATGTTAGTGAACTCCAATGTTAGGTCCCTGCTCTCTACCTTTTCACATTCTCTCTCTCTTCTCATTCTCTACTTCTCATTCTCTTCCCAAGTAAGCTGATTTATGGCACTGATTTTTATTTCCTTGCTGATAAAATAAAGAATTTCATTACTAACTTCGCCATCACATTGTATCCAAACTTACATCCAGTTGCTTATCAAATGTAACAATTGGTTCATTAGCAACCTCTTAACCCACCCTTCCCCCATCTTTTCAATTAATGACATCATTATCCACCCAAATCTAGGTAACCTCCTCAATGCCTCTCTTTTCTTTACCCTAACCCTCAACACAATCTAACAGCAATTCATTCTGCACACTCTTACAACCCTGTCTTTGAGTCAATCTAGTCCTAGCCACCATTACTTTGTAACGAAATCTGCAATTGCCCCTATACTAGTCTTTTTTATTCATTTCCTGCTCCTTATAGAACATATTGATAGTATCAGAAGCATAATTGTAAAATTAGATGTCAACTTCCATTTCTAGTTAGGATTCAGAAAGCTAGAAATATCATTGTTCTCACCCTGAGAAAAAAAACACTTGAAAAACTACCTAAGCATGTTTTCTTAAAATCGTCAGTAATAAACTAGCTTTTGCAAGCTTTGGTTGGTGGATGGACACTTTTGGGAATACAGGAATAGCTGCACCTGAAATTTTGGGCCCAAACTTAGTCAACATCCTGGTATAAGCTTGCAACTCAACCTTGCCATTTTCTTATTTTTATTTCTCTTTCTTGAAGAAGTTAGAATTTAGAAAAACATTTTCTCTATTCCTTTACTCCAAAACTCCTTGGTAAACAAACAAACAACCAAAAACAACAGAAAATTACAAGTGTTGTAGAGGATGTGATGAAACAAGCACCGTCATTCATTCCTGGTGGCAATGTAAAATGGTGTCACTGCTGTGGAAGACAATTTGGTGATTCCTCGAGAAACTAAGCAGAGAATTACCATATGACCTAGCAATCCCGTACAAGGAATAGGCCCCAAAGAATTGAAAGCAGGGACTCAAACAGGTATTTGCACACCAATGTTCACAATGGTGTTATTCAAAATTGCCAAAAGATGGAAAACAAAAGATGTCCATCAACCGATGGATCGTAAACAAAATGTAGATATACATACTATGTAATATTATTCAACATAAAAAGAAATGACGTTCTGACTCTTGCGACAACATGGATAAACCCTGAAGACAAAATGCTGAGTGAAATAGGCCAGACATAAAAGGACAATTATTGTATGCTCTCACTGATATGAAATAATTAGAATAAGCAAGCTCTTAGAGTCAGAATCTAAAACATAGGTTACCAGGGGTGGTTTTGGGGGTAGGGAACAGGGAGTTAATGTTTAAATTGTACAGAATTTCTAGTGGGGTTGACTGTAAAGTTTGAGAAACAGATGGTGGTGATGGAAGCACAACAGTGTGAATGTAATTAAAAGCACTGAATTATATGTGCAAATGTGAGTAAAGGGGAAATTTTTAGGTCGTATATATGTTACTAGAATAACAAAAGAAAAAAAACCATGAAAAAAGTAAAAATATGCTAGTAGTTAAAAGAAGTAAAGAAAAAACTCCTGGACACAGCCATGAATGAATATATTTTATTAAGATTATGCTACAAACCAATGAAACAATAAAGTACAAATACATACATTGGTGTGAATGACTGTTAGACACATAATATCAAATAAAAAACTCACAACCCTAGAATGTGTCAATATTTTAATAAACCTCAGAAAAAGCAGAACCAAAATATTGTTTACAGACTCATAATTCATGATAAAGGCATTTCTTAAAAAGCTAAAGAAATGGTAAATTCTAAATCTGAATAGTTTCTACCTCTGGGAGAGAAGGGATAGGATTAGGAAAGGGCACATGGCTGGATGCACTCTCATGGCTAACATTCTACTTCTTAAATTGGGATTTAAGATTATAAACATTTTATTATTATGCTATATAATCTGCACCTACATTTCTACATTCTACTTCTATGCGTTAATTTTCTTTCTTCCTTTTTTTAAGGATAACAAAGTCTCATCTATCTCCCTGGTGATAGGGATGGAAAAGATGAGTGTATGTATGAAATATACTTTTCTTCCTCTTCAGAACTTGATTTATCCATGTGGAATCCATAGTATCAGTGTGACATATCCCTATAACTGGGCTCATGTAACTAACCATGAGCATGTTTTCCGAAAATTGGGAGACCTTTCTGAAATGGTTCAGAAGCCATACCTCCCCAATAAACCAAGTATCTAAAAGTCCACCTCCATATTATTCGGGGTTCTCAAGGGAATTGGTTCACACAACTATGGGGATCAGATCGGCAAGCCTGAATTTCATAGGGTGACCTGCAAATTGGGAATTCTGATGAAGGTTTCGATGAATTCCCCAGAAGAAGTTGGCAGGCCAAAGTAAAGATAAAATTCTTCTCACTACTGAAATAATCAGCTCTCCTTTTAAAGCCTCAACTGATTGGATGAATCTTCTCCCATTGTTGAATACAACTGCCTCAGTTGACTGTAGATGTAATCACCCAACAATGCAATCAGTTACTGATGATTTAAGCCAAGGAAATATCCTCACAGTAACAACCAGGCCAGTGCTTGCTTGACCCAACAACTGGATACCATAACCAGGTCAGCTGACACATGAACTTAATCATCATTACCTTTAACATGGGAGAAATAATTTTCCTTGATATGGGAATAAGTGCTCCAAGTGTCTTTCTCTGGGATCATCCCCATAATCCTGAGATGGGACACATAAACGACCTTTAATTTTTCATACTTCCACAATTGGTTTGAGCTGCATCTCTTCTCTCCTGTCACCTCATGGGCATTAACACAGGCCATCCCAGCCTTTCACAGTTCAAGACTGGTGAAATATTTTCAGTGAATGAAAGACTCCAAGAGCCAGAAAAAACAATATTACCCGTAGCTGAGATGTTCCTTCAGGTTCTCTTTGAAATGACATTCAGGGATGAAAGTTTGAAGAGAGATTACATTATTTATATTTTAAAATTTATTTACTCTTCATTGTTCTGTTTTTGAAAGATTTATTCCATTACTTATTATATATGGCAAGTGATAAACTAGCTTCATTTAGTCGTACTAATATAAAATTTCCTTATAAAAATAAACATATATATAAATAATGTGAATTGCTTTAGGAAAAAAAAACAAAGTAATTATGCAACTGTTCTTCAGATATTTTAAAAATTGTAAAGGCAGGTCTGGAAAGACTGAAGGTTCAGAAACTCCTATTTCACCCATATCCTTAGAGCACCTAACTGTGCTAGGGCAAGAGAGTTCCAATTCTTAACAATTTTCAATCTTTGAGACAACTGCAGAGGAAGGCCCTGGAATTGCATCCATGAACACTGGAGAAGCAGATCTCTGACAATGAGCCAGGACAGATGTGACCCTCATTGTGTTTGTCCATCAAAATCATACAACAAGAAGGTGAAGTTTGGGGACTTCCCTGGGCAGGGATGAAGGACTGGAGCCATACCTTCCCTGATCCCCCCACCCCCCGCCTCCCCACAACACTGCAGGACTTCCTCTTGCCCTGATTTCCACCTCTCCCTCATGTTAAGGTCTCTCTTAACATAAGCTGAAAGGATCTCTTAGGAGGTGGAAATGGAAAGAAGAGGCACAACAACATGGTTGTTTCCAACATGCACTGGGACTTTTGTGCATTCTAATCATCACCACAACCCCACAAGGTGGATATCACTGTCACTGTTTCAGAGATGAATAAACTGAGGCTCAGGGAGGTGAGGTCACTGGCCTAGTAAAGAGTTGATCAGGATTCCAACCTAGGTCTGTCTGACTATCCCTTTATAGGCTTACATGGATCATTGATTTCCAGTTCTTCATCAGCCCTATAGAATCCAGGAAAGGATGATGTTTACATGCCCTCTCTGGAGGGTTTGTCTCCTTCATTAACCCAAAAAGCATTCTTATATTAGCTACAAGATGCCAGATCCAGTCCTATTTGGGCCAGTGCAGGCATGACAGACAGTGGAATTGACCAACTTGGGCAAAAATTCAGGTAAATGACAAGGCCTAGTAAACTTTAGAAAAAGTTTGCAATTTATGGAAATAGCTTTAGTTTTCTGATATATCTGATTTTCAGTGAACATTTTCCCTTATTAATATATTCACCGGTTTTCTACATATGCATCTCTGAGGTATGACTCCTAAGATTCCCCACATACATTACATTCATACTCTGTGCAAGTACCTTGATGTTTTCTTTAACTTTCTCAAGCACTGCACTGTATATCTTAAGCAATTAATCTCTTGCCCCAGGCAGCATGACCTGACTGCCATTCTACAGCATTCTGTAAGAGAGCTCAGTGAGCTGCCTTCTATACACAGAGCATGTTCTGGGACAGCAATTCCCGCAGGCCACTACCAGACAGCTTAGGCTAGACATAGATGTTCTCAGTATGTGCATGAAGGTTACTCTGCTTCGTCTGGAACCAGGAACAGGGATCCACACTGTGACCACAGGCCAGTTCCGTGCCAAGCCAGTGAGAGAACAGAGGAGAGTCCATGGTGCCATGAGATCCTACTGCTCTTAAATGGCCTTTTTCTTGATTTGGTGCTTGCCCTGCTACCACAATCTTTTAACTATTTTCTGGAGCTTTCAGAAAGAGGTTTCTTCCAGTTATTGCTGGTTGTTTAGGCCTTCTGAGGGAAATAGAGCCCTAAAGCATCTCACTCTGCCACCTTGACTGGGGTGGTAAAACTCTGGCGTTTTCTTAGGTCTGATTCTTGACTAAAAGACTCTCTATATTCATCACATTTATAGGGTTTCTCTACTTTATGAGCTCCCTGATGACCTCTGAGGGTTGATTTGTAAGCAAAATTTTGACCACATTCATTGCATACATAGGGTTTCTCCCATGTGAGTTCTCTGATGTGAGCTTAGGCCAGACTTCTGGCTGAAAGTCTTCCCACATTCATTATCGCCATAGGGTTTCTCCCCTGTGTGTAGTCTCTAATGTACTAGTAGACTTGACTTTGCAGTAAAAGCTTTCCCACATTCATTACATTCATAAGGCTTATCCCCTGTGTGACGTCTCTTGTGTATTCCTAGGCTTGACTTCTGATGGAAAGCTTTTCCACATTCAATACACTGATAGGGTTTCTCCCCTGTGTGAGTTCTCTGGTATAGTCTTAGGCTTGACTTCTGTCTGAATGCTCTTCCACATTCATTAGACTGATAGGGCCTCTTCCGAGTGAATTGTTTGATGTGTTCTGAGGGTTGAATTCTGGGCAAAGGCTTTCCCACATTCATTACATTCAGAAGGTTTCTCCCCTCTGTAAACTCTCTGATGCAGAATGAGGTGTGACTTCTTATAGAAGGATTTTCCACATTCACTACATTCATAGGGTTTCTCCCCTGTGTGAATTGTCCGATGTGTCCTAAGGGTTGAATTCTGGACAATTGTTTTCCCACATTCATTACATTCATATGGCTTCTCCCATGTATGAGTTCTCAGATGTGTTGAGGGTTGAATTCCAGACAAAAGTTTTCCCACATTCCTTACATTCATAATGTTTTTCTCCTGTGTGACTTCTCTGATGTTTATGTAGATCTGGCTTGAGGCTGAAAGCTTTCTCACACTCAATACATTCATAAGGTTTCTCCCTATATGACTTCTCTGAAAGTATGAGTTGTGACTGGTTACAGAAGCATTTTCTACATTCACTACATTCATAGGGTTTCACTGTTATGTGAATACTTTTATGTACATTGAAGGCTGACTAAAAATCAATTTTCCTACACATGTTATAGTCACAGGATGTTGCAGTATTGTGAGTCGAGTTAGTACTGAACTTTTGTCCAAATTCCAAGGGTATCACCCTTAAGTGACTTCTCTGTTATTTCTTGAAATGTGACTTCTGGTTGAAACTTTCCCCTCGTGTGTTAGTTCTCTGAAGTTCAGTGAATAAAACATGCCACAGATGTTTGACTTGTATTTCATGGCTCTTCTCTAAGATATTATCAAGTTGACAGTTTTCTAAAAATGAGAAAATTAGAAATACCTAATGAATCTTCAATACATTTTTAAGGTTTATATGCATATCCTTTTCATATATTTGACTCTTATAATGTGGATTACAAGAAAGAGTAATTTCAAGTATGTATTTCCTACATTCCATTTGATTGGGGGGAAAATGCTGAAGTGGAAAAAGGAGGAAAAAGTTGACAATGGGTATACATATACATTAGGCTTTTTAAAATATGATTTTCAAAATTTTACAGAAAAGGAGAAATAAAGGAAAAGATCAGTGAATAAACAGACAATAGTGATAGACTCTGGTAACTGGAAAAATCTGACAGTAGAATGAATTCAACAGTGATTATAACGAACAGTAAGCAGACTACCAAGGTAAAACAGCAGGCCAGGGTTTCCAAAGTATATCTGAGACAAAGATTTTGGATTGGGACAAATATCATGGTGCAGGTCCTTACACTGTCAAATATAGATTACAATAGTAGGATATTCATAATATATACCTCCATTTGAATTCCTTCTTTTCCATTTTACATATCATAGTCAAAATAAATTAATAATAGCATTGATTTCCTTGTGATTAAAAGAACATTCCTATAGTGTACCTCAAACTCTCCTAGCTTTTATTCACAGGAATATGAATAATCAGATGAAGTGTAAAACTGATGAGAGGAAAATTGATCTTTCCAATGGGTAATGAATTCACATCTTTATGCTGGCTGTGGTTTCTTGGTTTATTACATGAGAGTAGTTTCAATAGCAAACCTCTCCTGACCATGAAATCTTAAGTTTGTTTTTAATGGGCTTACTTATTCTCCTGAAAGCAATCTTGTCTCCAACCAATCCTTAAATTGCTTTTCAACATATATAGCTTCTATTGACTGTTAGAACATTAAGGATCATGTTTGTCTACTTTCAGAAAATTTAGAGATATTCTTTATATTTATTCATCATACAAGTGTTTGTATACATTTAACTGTTATTACTGTGCTGTCACCTACATGCAACAATTTAAGCTCTATGGCAAAAAATTAAGATGGTCCTGAACCCAATGCCTCAGGTTCCAAAAGACTAAAGAATCGGGAGACATTCTGGAAAACAAGGACTCCTTTGATTTTGAATATGAAAGAAGGCACAGTTTCAGGAACAGCACAATGAAGGTGCTCATTTGAAGTTTTGTTTTTTTTTTGCAGAGAGAAAAACAAAATATTTCTTCTGATACTCAAAAGAGATCAATCTCCTTAAACCCCTGAGTCATAAGCATCAATAACATTAAACTATTAATATGAGTCCACATGTATTGGGCTTTTGAAAAAGGGACTGCAAGGGAATTTCCACATCTTTCCATGATGGAGTAACAATGGATAACAGGAATTGCAGGACAGTGACCCCAGTGATGAGAGGAAAAGTTAGTTTTAGGTGACAGTACAGAAAGAATGAAGGGAAACAAAACAGAGCATCAAATCTCAGTAAGCTGAAGATCAGAATTAGGAATTCAGGGAGGCCACAGCAACTGTAATTTGTGTGGTAAAATAAAGGAAAAAAAAAAAAATCTAAGCTGAAAAATAGCTACTGACATCTGTAGAGGGACACCCTGAATCTTTGCATGCACGTGCGATACTACCTTAGGTTGCAGGAAGAACAACGTGAAATCACTAGGTTGAAAAATCCCCCAAAGCACCTTAATATACAGGAAATTGGATACACTGCTCCAGGAAGCATTTATACCTTCAGCAGTGATGCCTACTTAATTTTGGGCTAAAGTATACTCTGGACCCAGTAAAGTAAATCTTAAAAGCAAGTATTGAAAGGCTCAAATTACTTCCGAGTAATTTACTGAACCCAGAAAAATGTCCCAGATTTTAAAAAACACATCAATATTTAGCACCCAAAATATATGACTCAAATCCTGATAGTAATAAAAGAGAAGACAAATGCACAATTATACTTGGATACAATTCTCCTTTGTTAATAACTAATAGCTCAAATAGAGAAAAACATCATGATAATATAAAAGACTTTTGCAATATCAGTTCATTTGAATTAATTCTCACATGTAGAATATTAGAGCCAACAAAAACAGAAAATACATTCTTTTTATGCACATGTGGAACATTCCCCAGGATTACAGCTGGGCCCTAACAAAAGTCTTAATACATTAAGAAATATTGACCATGCACAGCATTGTTCTCCAAACTAAAAGAAATTAAAATCTGTAACAGTATGAAAACAGGAAATATTCAAGTGTTTGAAAGTTAAACATACTTTAGGGTCACCAATGGGTCATAAAAAATGTCACAAAGAAATAAGAAAAAATCCTGAAATAAATTAAAATGAAAAGACAGCATATCTGTGTGGCATAACTAAAGCAGTTCAGAATTATCTAACTTTTTCAAATATGCTGGAAAGAAAGGGCAAATAAAGCCAAAATTAAGTAGAAGAAAAAAGAATTTAATCACTTTGATGATATGACAGTTTGAAGCTGGGTGGATCCGAGAAGATCACGTGTTTAAAGCTAATCCATTCCTGTGGGTGTAAAACCTATTGTAGATGAGACCTTTTAATTAGAGTCAGTTAAGGGACCTTCTTTTTGATTAGATCACTTTAGAAGGGCATAAACCAGGGTGGGTCTTAATCCTTTAACTGGAATCCTTTATAAATGGAGGAGAAAAGAGCCACAGACACAGGAAAAAAGCTTCAGTGACAGAGGAAAAATTCACTGTCAAAGAAGTCCAAGGCAAAACTAGAAAAGTCAAGGGGAGAGGGGCACGATGAGCTGACACCACCACTATGCCCGGCCATGTGCCTGATCACCCACAGCTGAGTTCAGGAAGAAAGTAAGGCTGGAGGAGCAGGAAAAGACTGGTAAAGCTGCTGAAGAGCTTCGCCATGTGGCAGGAGTCCAGGATGGCCAGAAACTGACCTTCAGGGAGACAGCTTTGCCTGATGTCTTGATTTGAACATTTTTTCCAGCCTCGGAACTGTAAGCTTTAAATCTAATAAATTACCATTATAAAAGCTAGCCCATTTCTGGTATTTTGCTCCTAGCAGCTTTTAGCAAACTAAAACAGATGAAATACAAAATTTCCTTGAAAAACACAAACTACCAAAGCTCATTCAAAAGACAAGAGATAGCGCCTGTGGCACTATAATTATTACAAAGAAAACTTGTATCGTAACACTGGAAGCCCTACTCAGTTCAATAAAGCAAACGAAGTGAAAAAAAAATAAAGATTGGAGAGGAAAACCAAAGGAAAAAAATCTTGATTAACAGATGACATTATTGTATACATAAAACATATTAAGTTACTTCCAAAACATCCACTATGTTTAAGGTTAGCAAGGTCACAAGATACAACTTTAATACTGACAAATCAAATTATTTCAATATTCTTCCAACAATTAAAAAATGAATTTAAAGAAACTACCATTTGAAATAACAATCAATTCATGAAACAGTTATGGTTAAAGTTAACAAAGTAGGTGCTGAGACAAAAACTAGATAGCACTGTAGAGGAAAATTTAAAGGGCTAAATAAAAGTAAAAATATAGTATTCACTGATAAGAAATATAAATACTGTTAAGATTTAAATTCTTCCCAAATAGATCTATAGATTCACGGTAATCCTGATCATTACCTCAGTAAAGTTTTAAGAGAAAATGACAAGCAATTCAAAAATGTATACGGAAAGGCAAAAAACAAGTAAGTACCAACACAATTTTGAAAAAAAATTAAACTGGTAGAACAGTTACTCTTCCTGAGTTCAAAAGTTATTACAGAGTTCTGGCAAGATGGTGTCGGCTTAGATGTGCACTCCCCAACTCTCTCGCAAAAAAATGGCTGTGAAGGGTCAAAATCCTACCCGAGTGAGCTGTTTTGGGAACCCACAGAGCAGGAGGCTTCAGGGCATCGATCTGGAGGGAACTGGACAAAAAGATAAAGAGCCGAAGGGAAAACTGTGAGTTTCTGGCCCCTGTGGCTGGAAATGGCTGGCAGCTAAGCCCTACCCTCAAGGCAAAAAGCCTTCACGAACCCCCTGACTCCCACCAGCGACCGAGTGGGAGAAAGCATTCTCTGGGAGGAAGAGGGTTCTGGTGAAGGGTGGAGAGGGGTTTCTTATCTGTGGGTTTTGTTACCTGGGCCCCCTTTGAACTTCAGGAAGCATACCAGCTGGCACCGAGGTAGCCCCAGGAAGAGGGGAGAGGGGAATCTGCTCAGGCAGCCTGACACACCCAGCCACCCTGGGAGAGAGGAACTTGGGCAGGGAGAGGGCAGAGACAGGCAACTGAATAGTCTGGTGCTAAAAACTATCAAAATTCCAACTCCCCTAAGGGAGGCAGGTGGTAGAAAGCCTCAATAAGCTTTCAAGGGCCTATTTAGGGTCTCCTGGGAGGAAGAGGGGTCTGGAAGAGGGCCGAAAGTGGTTTCTTTGAGGTGAGTTCGGGCATCAAGACCCCTCTGAATCTCGGAAGGGACCTTGACATGACCAGGAGAGGGGAGGGGGTATCCACTCATACAGGCTGTCAGGCCCAGCTGCCCTGGGAACAAAAGCAAGGGGGAGATAAGCAGACACAGAGAAGACACGCAGCGAATGGACACAGCAGCACAAGCAGCAAGGGGGGGGATAAATAAAATAAAAATAAATAAATCTTTTAAAAAAAAAGCAATTAGAATAGAAAGGGGGTGGGGACAGACAGGCACCTAATCAGCAGGACTCTGACCAACTACAAAGATTCTAACCTGCCCAAGGGCAAGTGGGAGCATAGCTTTCTGAAAGGCTAACTGATCCAAGGAGAAAGTTAAGCTCAGAGAGGGGTTCCCACCTTGAATTTACGAGGTCCCTGGTTCGATTCCCGGCTCTTCTTTGAGAAGTGATCCACCAGGTTATCAGACATCCAGCAGATACTTTAGCATGGGATATACAGACATTCTTTTTTAATTAGCTTTTCTTAGATATCTTATTTTCCTTTAAAAAGGTTCCTTTCTTTAACTTAACTTAGTTCACTTGCTAAAACCCGGTTCAAAACCTGCAGAGGGCAGGCTGTAGGGTAACTGATTGATGAAAACTGGCAGCCTGAGAAGCTCCTTAGGGGCCTAAGAGGGAAGGCTGTTTTACACAGTGTTTTTATTTCCTTGTTTTTTGTTCTTTTTTTCTTTTTTTATGCTCTTTCTTCATCCCCTCCTTTTTTAATCAGGTGCTACTGTACTTCTTTCTTCTTTGTGGTGTTTCCCCTTCCTTTGTTTCTCCTCTTGTTTACCAACTTTGTCTACCTACGCTATTTCTTTTTCTTTCCTTCATCTTTCTATTTTCTGCTTTCTGTTGTTGTTCTTACATTCCAACTCTTTTTGTTTGTTCTCCAATTTCCCTTGTCTTTATTTCTCTCTCCTTTTTTCTCTGTTTTCTTTCTTATTTTACTTTTTTTTCTATTTGTCTTTTCTTTTCTCTTTCCCTCTCTTCTCATCATTCTGGTCTTTTAATACATCATATATATTTTTTTGTATTTGGATTCTCATCTCATTGTTTGTACTCCACTTTTTTATTCTTATTCCTCTGCACTTCTTACTCAAGTTAATTATTCATTTTCCGAGGTCTAATTCTACTTTTAATAATATTATTACTATTATCCTTTTTCTCTTATTACTTCTTTCCTTTTCTCTGGCCCTAATTTTTTTTTTCAAGGGAACACAGACAACAGCAAGGAAACAGAATAAGAGGAATGAAGTGTCAAAGTGAAAACTTACCACATACACAAAAACAACAACAAAATAAAACCCTACATTAAAAAGAGAAACTAATCAACTGAAAAAATCAATCAAGATAAACTGATGCCTGATAAATTACAACCCATACTGAAAAACAGGAAGACATGGCTGAGTCCAACAAACCAACTAAAAAACAGGAGGAGTTACAGAACATGGAACAACTAATCAGAGATGTCCAAACAAATATCATGAATCAAGTTAATGAAATGAAGGAAGAGATTAAGGATATTAAGAAGACATTGGGAGAACAGACTGAAGAAATTTTAAACATATATAAAAAGATAACAGATAAGATAGTAATGAATGGCACAATACAAGAAATAAAACATACAGTGGAAGCACATAAGAGCAGATCTGAACATGCAAAGCAAAGAAACAGTGATGTGGAAGACAGTACAGCTGAAATCAAACATAGAAGAACACATAGATAAAAAGATAGAAAAAATCCAGCAGGAACTAAGGGATTTGAATGACAGCAAGAAACACAAAAACATACACATTATAGGCATCCCAGAGGGAGAAGAGAAGGAAAAGGGGACAGAAGGTGTGTTGGAGGAAATGATGGCTGAAAACTTCTCAATCCTATTGAAGGACATGGATGTACGTGCCCAGGAAGTGCAGCGCACCCCAAACAGTATAAATCCTAACAGGCCTACTCCAAGACACATACTTGTCAAATTGTCAAATGCTCAAGACAAAGAGAATATACAGATAGCAGCAAGAGAAAAGAGAACCATCACATACAAGGAAAGCTCAGTAAGATTAAGTGCTGAATTCTCATCCGAAACCATGGAGGCAAGAAGGCAGTCAAGGTGCTAAAAGAAAAAAACTTCCTGCCAAGAATTCTCTATCCAGCAAAACTGGCATTCAAAAACAAAGGAGAGTTCAAAATAGCCACAGATGAACAGAAATTAAGAGAGTAGGTCAATAAGAAACCTGTACTTCAAGAAATACTAAAGGAAATTCTGCAGGTCGAAAGGAAAAAGCATGACAGAGAGTTGGAGGAGAGTGTAAGAACAACTAAAAAGATAAGAAGAGAAATACAAACAACATATGGCATACATAAACCTAAAGAAAACATGGCTAAAGTAAGTAATTCCTTGACAGTAATAACAGTAAATGTTAACAGATTAAACTCAACAGTCAAGAGACACTGATTGGCAGAATGGATAAGGAAATATGACCCATCTATTGCTGTCTAAAAGAAACCCACCTTAGACCCAGGGATGCAAGAAGGCTGAAAGTGAATGGTTAGGAAACAATTCTACAAGCAAACAATAACCAAAAAAGGGCAGGAGTAGCTATATAATACTGGACAAAACAGACTTTAAAGGCAAACCTTCTGTAAGAGACAAAAACAGAAACTATATATTTTAAAAAGGAGTAATCTATCAAGCAGAAAGAACAATCATAAACATTTATGCACCCAACCAGGTCACCTCAAAACACATGAGGCAAACACTGGAAAAACTAAGTGGAGAAATAGATGCTTCTACAATTATAGTGGGGAACTTTAATACACCATTATCACCATTACACAGAACATCTCGACAGAGAATCAATAAAGAAACAAAGACTTTGAATAATACATTAGAGGATCTGGACCTAATAGACATATACAGAATATTACACCCAAATACAGCAGGATATATATTCTTCTCGAGTGCACATGGATCACTCTCCAGAGTAGACCTCATCCTAGACCACAGAACAACTCTCAATGAATTCAGAAACACTGAAATTATACAAAGTAATTTATCTGACCACAATGGAATGAAGCTGGAAATCAGTAAGGGACAGAAAACCAGATTAGGCACAAAAATATGGAAGATGAACAACACACTCTTGACAGTGGGTCAAGAAGGAAATCGCAAAAGACATCAGTAACTACCTTGAAATGAATGAAAATGACAACACAACGTATTAAAATCTATGGGGTGCACCAAAACCTGTACTGAGATGAAAATTCATAGCCATAAATGCTTCTATTAAAAAAAAAAAGAAAGATTGAAAATCAAAGACCTAACTGCACACCTGGAGGAATTAGAAAAAGAACAAAAAACTAACACCAAAGGAAGCAGAAAGAAGGAAATAAAGATTAGAGCAGAACCAAATGAAATTGGAAATAAGAAAGCACTAGAAAAAATAAACAAAAACAAAACCCAATTCTTCAAAAAGATCAATAAAATTGACAAACCCTTAACTACACTAACAAAGAAAAAAGGACAGAAGATGCAAATACATAAAATAAGAAACGAAGAAGGAGATATCATCACTGACCCCACAGAAATAAAGAGTATCATAAGAGGATACTTTGAAAAATTATATGCCAACAAGATAGATAACTTAGAGAAAATAGGCAAAGTCCTAGAAACACACAAGCAGCCTACATTGATGAAAGAAGAAACTGATGAACTCAATAGATCAATTACAAGTAACGAGATATAATTAGTCACCAAAAACCTCCCAACTAAGAAGAGCCCAGGGCCGGATGGCTTCACAGTGAATTCTACCAAACATTCCAGAAAAAACTAACACCAATTCTGCTTAAACTCTTCAAAAAAATAAAAGTAGAGGGAAGACTGCCTAACTCATTCTATGATGCCAACATTTTCCTAATACCAAAGCTATACAAAGATGCCACAAGAAACGAAAACTATAGAAAAAAATCTCTAATGAACCTAGCTGTTAAAATTCTCAACAAAATACTTGCTAATTGTATTCAATAACACATCAAATGAATTATACACCATGATCAAGTGGGTTACGTCCCTGGTATGCAAGGATGGTACAGCATAAGAAAATCAATCAATGTAATACACCACATAAATAGATCGAAAGAAAAAAAAATCACATGATCATCTCTATAGATGCAGAAAAAGCATTCGATAAAATATAACACCTTTTCCTGATAAAAACACTACAAAGATAGGAATAGAAGGAAACTTCCTCAACATGATAAAGGGTATATATGAAAAACCCACAGTTAACATCATATTCAATGGAGAAATTCTAAAAGCTTGTCCTCCTGATTGGGAACAAGACAAGGATGCCCACTTTCACCGCTTCTCTTTAACATTGTATTAGGAGTACTTGATCGAGCACTTAGAGAAGAAAAAGATATAAAAGGCATCCAAATTGGAAAGGAAGAAATAAAAATTTCACCATTTGCAGACAACATGAGCCTATACATAGAAAGCACTGAGCAATCTACAACAAAGTTTCTAGAGCTTATAAATGAGCACAGTAAAGTCGGTTATAAGATCAATGTGCAAAAATCAGTACCATTTCTGTACACTGACAATGAGCAATATGAGGAGGAAATCAAGAAAAAAATCCCATTTATAATAGCAACTAAAAGAATCAAATAACTAGGAATAAATTTACCAAAAGATGTGAATGACTTACACACAGAAAACTACATAACAGTGTTAAAGGAAATCAAACAAGACTTAAATAAATGGAAGAATATTCCTTGTTCATGGATAGGAAGACTACGATGTCTATCTACCCAAACTGATCTACAGATTTAACAAAAATCCAATAAAAATCACATCACCATAGCATTTTTCACTGAATTGGAAAAACTATGAAATTTATCTGGAAGGGCAAGAGGCCCCAAAGAGCCAAAGACATATTGAAAAAGAAAAATGAAATCAGAGGACTCACACTACCTGACTTTAAAACATACTACAAAAGAGTGGACTTATTGGTATTCTACTATACACTTATTATGATTCTAGCAATGGAAGAAATTACAATATTGATGTGGAGGCAGTGGCCACTAGAGGCTTTGAGGATAAGGAGAGGGAAAAAAACAGGTGAAATACGGGGGCATTTTCCAGACTTGGGAATCGTCCTGAATAACACTGCAATGACAGATAAAGACCATTATCTATCTCCCCATAATCTACAGAATTGAATAGACACTTCTCTAAAGAACAAATACAAATGGTTAAAAAGCACATGAAAAGATGCTCAAAATCACTAGCTATTAGGGAAATGCAAACCAAAACTACAATGAGATATCATCTTACACCCATGAGACTGGCAGCTAATGCAGAGGACTACAAGCAATAGAGAGGATATAGAGGAATGGGAACCCTCGCCCACTGCTGGTGGGAATGTAGAATGGTGCAACCATTGTGGAGGACAGTATGATAGTTCCTCAGAAAACTAACTATAGAACTGCCATATGATCCAGCAATTCGATTGCTGGGTATATACCCAGAAGAACTGAAAGCAAGGACACAAACAGATATATGCACACCAATGTTCATAGCGGCATTATTTACTATTGCCAAAAGTTGGAATCAACCCAAATGCCCTTCAAAAGATGAATGGATAAACAAATTGTGGTATATACATACAATGGAATATTATTCAGCTGTAAGAAGGAATACAGTGTTAACACACGGGATAACACGGATGAATCTTGAGGACCTTATATTGAGTGAAGCAAGCCAAGCACTGAATATTACATAACCTCACTGATATGAATTAAGCGAATTGAGCAAACTCACAGAGCTAGAGTCTGGAAGATAGGTTTACAGGAAATAGAAAGGGAGGAGGCTGTATGGGCAAAATCTATGATAAAGTAGACGTGTGTAGTTATGCACTGGAGGGACATGACGGTGGTGTAGTGATACTATTGGGTTAGGCAGTATAGGTATGTCAGGGGTAGACAGTGTGTGGGGGGGTATTGGGCTGTCCATGGAACTGAGGGGAGGGTTGGAGGAGAGAGCAGGTGAATACTGGGGATCGGTGGGTTAAGTGGTAGAAACTACAATGTTGGGAATGCTCTTTTGGCAATAGGGCAAGGTAGGGTTACTGGTTTAGAGCATTTGATGTGGGGGGCATTTGGGACAGGGCACACCTGGGGCATGCTTCTAGAGAGTGTGTGAGTGTTCATGTTGACATAGAGTTTTCTATCAGTGGGTGGAGACTCACATAATGAATGGGAAGGTGTTGAACTCCGATCCTGGGGAGGCCTGCTATGTTCTCAGAGGGGCAGGAGTCTCTCGAGAGTATGGGCAGTGCCCAATAGGAGAGGAAAGACCAGTGTGCCAAGCTCTCAGTGTTGCTGCAAGTAACTATGAATCTGGTCCTGCAAAGAGTGAAGGCTGGTGGTTGCCATGTGTCCCAAGGGAAGGGAGAGGGAGGAATAGAATAGATGGAACAGGTGGCATTTTGAGGGCAACAGAAGTATTCTACATGATCTTGCAATGATGGATACAGACCATGTTAAGTTTCATCAAAGTTTATAAAAGTATATGGTTCAAAATGTAAACCATAATGTAAACTACTGACGATGGTTGGTAGATATGTTTCAGTATTTGTACATCGGTTGTAACAAATGTACCAACCACATATAAAATGTTATTCAAAGGGGAAGGGGAAAGGGGGGAGGAGGCTGGATATATGGGAGCCCCCAATATTCTGTATGTGACTTTGCTGTGACCTAAAACTTCTTTGAAGACAAAATGAGAAAAGTAAGACATTGGGGGAATAAATGGAAGAAAATGTCACTGTACATACAGGACAACAGATCATACAGTGATGAAAGGCAAAATGTAAAAAAAAATTTTTTTTGTATTTTTTCATCCTTTTTTATTATCCCAATTTTTTTATTTTTTTGTATATAATTTCTTATTTTAAAAACTATCATTATTATTTCATTTTCTTATTAATTGTAAATGGATATTTTATTGGCTTCATTTTTGAAGAAGTTTTGGATCACAGAAGGGTTACAACTGTGGCAGAGGAGGACCATTTGTGTGGGGTGTCAGTGATGTTGGATACATGGGAGGAGGTTCAAATAAATGGGCATACATATAAGGCATATAAATGTGTTCAAATGTTCATGGGGCATTGTCATGGTGGGTGGAGATTCACACAATAACCAAAAGAATATTGAATTCCCATCCTGGGGAGCTCTGCCACATTCTTTAATGGAACAGCAAGAATGCTCCAAGTATAGAGGCAATGGCTAGTGAAGGAGGATGGTCCATTGACAGGCCCTTGATACTGATGACTGTGCTCTTGAAATTGAAACTTAGTATAGTTTTAAACTTAGTATAGTTTTATAGGGTGCCTAAGCGTTACCTCCTGAAAGTCTCCTTGTTGCTCAAATGTGGCCTCTCTGTAAGCCAAACTCAGCATACAAATGCAATAACTTGCCCCCAGCATAGGACATGATTCCCAGGTATGAGCCTCCCTGGCACCGAGGGATTACTACCAAGTACCAACTTGCAATGCAACTGGAAAAAGACCTTGACCAAAAGGGGTAAAAGGTAAAGACGAATGATTTTATATGGCTAAGAGACTTTAAAGTGAATTGGGAGGTCATTCCAGAGGTTATGCTTATGCATGTCTCAGGAGGATCTCATTGACTGCCAAATTACAAACTACCCCAAACAGCAGGGTTCCTGAGGGCTCTGGAGACACCCAGGCACTATGGTGAAGGCAGATAGCTCATGAGTTTGGTGCCTTGCCACTGTGCCCTACTTTGGGGTTTGTGCTCCCAGTGTGACAGAGTTGGACTCAGCTGTGGTTTCCCTACACATAGCTCTTCAGTCCCTTCTATTTGGACCTATAATTGGTGCTAGAGTTGGTAGGTGTATGTCCAAGAAACTTGAATCTTTGAACTGTCCATGTGCCAGCTGGGCCGTGAACCTCAACAGAGTTGCAACACCTACTCTCCAGTTCACTGGACTCACCTAGGACAACTAACAAGGAGATGATGATGGACAACCACCATACCAAGGAACCGAGAGAGTCTACAATTGCAAGCAAGAGAGTCCCATCCATCAGCCATATGGGACTGAAGCCCCCTCTCAATTAGAGGTGGAGTAAGCATCACCATCCCAGAATCCTCAGGATTGGGGAATGAACTACAGACTAGAGTGGACTTGCTGGTATTCTACTATAGACTTATTGTGATTCTAGCAATGGAAGAACTTATATCATTGATGTGGAGGCAGTGGCCACTGGAGGTTCTGAGGGCAGGGAGAGGGAAAACAGGTGTAATAGAGGGACATTTTCGGGACTTAGGAATTGTCCTGAATGACACTGCAATGACAAATACAGGCCATTACATATCTTGCCATAACCTACAGAATTGTGTGGGAGAGAGTGTAAACTATAATGTAAACTATAATCCATGCTCAGTGGCAATGCTCCAAAACGTGTTCATCAATTGCAATGAATGTACCACACTAATGAAGGATGTTGTTAATGAGGATAAATGTGGGTGGTGTGAGGAGCAGGGCATATGGGAATCTTCTATTATTTTTAGTGTAACATTTATGTAATCTAAATATCTTTTAAAAATTTTTTAAATGTTATTACATAGGTTAATAAAGGGTGTAGCATTTTCATAATGATAGACATTTATGTCAATGGAGTCCATAAATTTATCAAATAGTCAATTTATTAACAAAGGTGCCAAGTCAATTCAATGGGGAAAGCAGTAAACATGCTGTTAAAATGGGATCTTGACATGCAAAAAATTAACCACAATCCTTACTTCACACCATATACAGAAATTAAATGGAAATGGTTCAAAAACCAAAATGTAAAACCTAAACCAATAAAACTTCTAGGAAAAACACAGGAGAAAATCTTAGAGATCGTGGGTTAGCAAAAATTTCTTAAATAGGAGGAAAAAGCATGAAATGTAAAAGAAAACAAAGCTACATGATGTAATCAAGATGAAAACCTTTAACAAATATCTTATAGAGGTCATCCAAATAATATAAATAACCCTTCCAAAAAGAATAAGACAAAACAATTACACCAAAACAAAAAGCAAAACAAAATAAAAATGTGCTAAAGATTTGAAGAGACACATCTCAAAAGAAGATATACATATATCAAAAAGCACATGAAAAGATGTTCATCATTATGCCTCAGGTAAATCTAAGTTAAAAGCCAATAAGAGGGAAAGAGATGTGGCTCAAGTGACTGGGCTCCCGTCTACCATATGGAAGGTAACGGGATCGGTTCTCGGGACCTCCTGATGAAGGTTAGCTGGCCCACACGCAGAGCTGACGCAACAAGATGACGCAACAAAAAAGAGACATAGAGTAAAGACAGTGGGAGATACAACAAACCAGGAAGCTAAGGTGGCTCAAGCGATTGAGTACCTCTCTCCCACATCGGAAGGTCCCAGGATTGGTTCCCAGTGCCTCCTAAAGAGAAGACGAGAAGAGAAGACAAGCAGACACAGAAGAACACACAGCGAATGGACACAGAGAGCAGACAGCAAGTGTAAGCGGTGGGGGAGGGGGAGGCAGTAAGTAAATAAAAATAAATCTTAAAAAAAAAAAAAAGCCAATAAGACACAAACCTACACGATTAAAATGGTTAACATTAGTTAGTAAGACTTATAATACTAAGTGTTGGTGAAGATGTGAAGCAACTAGAACTCTCATACATTGTTAATGAGCATGAAAAATAGAAATATTTGGAAGTTACTTATAAAGTTTACAAATACACACTTCCCATAACCACCCATGAGCATTTAGCCAAGAGAAATTAAAACATATGTCCACACAAGGATTTATACTTGAGTGTTTATAGCAGGTTTTTACATATAGCACCAAAGTGGAAACAAATGATAATATCTACTAAAATGGAACACTAATCACCAATAAGATACAGAATAAACTACTGAAACATGAAAAACTATGTATAAATCTCAAAAGAGAATGATTTTAAGTGAAAGAACTGAGGGAAAAAAAGAGTACACACCATATGATCAACACACTGTATTATTTCATTTCTATAGTATTCTGGAAAAGGCAGAACTACTAGAATAGAGAGAAAATTAGTGATTGTCAAGAGGTGGGGGTCAGGAGAGGGGAATGACTGTAAGAGGCTATAAGGAAACTTTTCAGGGTGGTGGAAATGTTCTGTGTTATGATTTTAGTGGTAATAATCCATCAAATACATTTTCAAAACTCAATGAATTATAACATATCCTTGCTGAAATTTATGTTCTGTTAATTACATCTCAATATATGTGATTGAAAAAGAAAAAAGAAAAAACAGAAATACGTTTTATAGGAGTTTCATATTAGGATGCGCTCACCCATTGAGACAATGTGGCTATAGTTCTCCAGCATCACATTTCTGTACAGGGTCCTCTGGGCAGGGCTTAGGTGCTGCCACTCCTCCCTGGTGAACTCCACAGCCACGTCCTTGAATGACATTGAGGTCTGTAACAACACATTCCTGGTCAATCTGAAGGGTCCAGAAACAGGTGACATGGCAAATACCTTTGGGAACTAATTCCTATCACATGTACTCTTGAGTGTTTAAAACAAAAGGTTGAAAGAATGTCTATTGGGCCCTAACTTTGTCTTTTATTGTGGGGAAACTCACATAATCGGTACAAACATTCTTATGTCCTGATTCATTTGTATGTATTTACAAATTCAAATAAAACTTGGTCGATTTTTAAGACACATTTATTAAAAATAGGCTTCCTATAATTTTATCTACACTACAATGGCTTTTCGTCAGCACTATCTACGGTACACACACCCCTACTCAGAGTTTTCTGCTGGAATAGTGGGGTATTAGTGAAGAGGTATTTCACCCAACCAGACTGTATTTCAGAAGTAATGTTCTAGAAGAAGACTGGAAAATAGCTCAAGCATCAAAACACAAGAGACCAATTTACGAGATGCCTATCGATATTAAGGCAAAGCAGTGTAATAAAGCATTGGAAACTAATGCTATAAGAGAAAAAAAAATAACACTAATTTCTTGGCAGCTACCAAAAGACACTGCATGATCAGTGGGGTAGATAGTGATGATATAACCTGAGACTAGAAGACCAGTGCAAAGCATTGGGCAAAGGGTCACAGTGAGGCACATCATGCTTATGCTGTACTCATACAGGTAGAACTATCCACTGCACATTGTTTACATGATTTTGGAGCACACAAGGCAGGTCTAAAATGAAGATAAGGACTTAAGAGACATTCCCCATTAAGGTGGTGTACTGGGTTGAATGGTGTCCCCCAAAGTCCATGTTCACCTGGAACCTTAGAATGTGAAATTATTGTAAAGAGAGTCCTTGAAAATATGATTAGTTAAAATGAGATTATGCTGGACTATGGTGGCCCTTAAATCCAATATGACTGATGATCTTGTAAGAGAGGGAAACCTGGACACAGAGACACAGGCACAGGGGGATGATGGCCATGTGAAGATGGTGCAGAAATTGGAGCAATGCTGCTAAAAGCAAGGAATGCCTGGGGCTACCAGAAGTTAGAAGAGGCACTGAAGGATCCTCTCCTAGAGCTTCAGAGGGAGCATGGCCCTGCCAATGCCTTGACCTCAGACTTCTAGCTTCCAGAACTTGAGAGGATAAATTTCTGTTGTTTAAAGCCACCCAGTTTGTGGTAACTTGTTATAGCAGCCCCAGGAAACGAATACACAGTATCCGTAATCATCAGAGACTCTCTGGCACAGAGAGAACATATGAACTGAGGAGAGAAATGGACCAAGTACAGAATTAGAGGGAACACAAATATTTGGCAGAGGAAGAATGAGCCAAGGGGGCTTGGGAGAATTTTCTGAATAGTGGGCAGGGAAAATAGACAAAGTAAATACTGGTAATTAAGAGAGCATTTCAAGCTATAAATGCTTTCCCTACTTTAAGATGACAGGTAGAAAATACATATTTATATCTGTGTCTCCTAAACACTATGTATGATAACAAAGGAGTACAGCGCAGAGTGCCATCAAAGGCCTGGAAATTTAGAGAAATTCTGGAAGACAGATGACAAAAAATGGACGTTGCCCACAAGCTAAAACAAACACAGATGGAAAAGAAGCTCAGAAAAATGTCTAAGCTCAGCTCAACAATATTTAGAATCATAGTGTGCTGTGGGGTGAATTCTTGGTAGAACAATTAATTGAAGAACAATCAGAGAACTTTGGGCAGTGCTCAGTTTGTGCATATTCAGCAGACATCTGAAGAAAATGTTGATGAAAGAGTTCTCTATATGAAGTGAGGGAAATGCTTCAGGAGCTCCAGTTTAGAGAAGGCAGTCAATGGAGAAGCAGAAACCTATTCTGGGTATTTGATAGTGTGTGATATCACATTTCAAAATTTCATTTTCCAATTGTTGATGGCAGACATAAAGTGATTTAAAAAAATACCGACCTTGTATCAATCTTGCTAACTTCATTAATTCTAACAGTTTATCTACAGATGCACCTAGGTTTTCTAACATTTATAAACACTGGGAATTTTATTTCTTCCCTTCCAACACTTTCCATGACATTTATTCTGCTTTATTTTTTTCCACATCAATTTTCAAACTCCAACATACAACATAAAGTTTTTTCTTTTTTAAAGTTTGTTTCTTTTCCTTAACTTGAATGTATACAAAACTTTTTATCTATTGTGTTTGCTGATGTCTCCCCAGTGAGTAGCACAGCGTCTAGTGTACAGAAGGTGCTCAATACACCAATTATGCATAAACAAAGAATTTGCATATAGGAATGCAAAATATCACAACCACTATGGAGGACAACTGTGAAATATTTAAAAAAATGAAAACTGCATTTAACCCTGACTGTGCCTTCCCATTTCTACCACTTTACCCTATAGTTTCATCATACAGATATAAGAAATTCTGTGCATAATGGCTTATTCATTACAAACAACTGAAGTGTTTTTCATAGCAGGCTGCTTAAGTAACTTATAGTAGTTTCAAAAACTGGAATACTAAGCATCTGGAAAAGAAAATTACAGATGTTCATTAAGTACCGATATGGAAAAATGCCCAGAATATAGCATATTAAAAAAACAACATATAGAACGGGTGTATAAAGAATCCTAAATGATGATTAAGAATGGGGAGGAAATTAGAACACATTTATATTTGATTATCTCTTCACAAATAAACCATGAAGACTAAAACAAACGAATAAAAGTAGAAGACACTGGATAGATAGGAACAGGGAAGCCTAGCAGGACTTTCTAATGTATACCTTAGAGCACTGTGTATACATTACTTGTTCAAAATTTACATTAAAAAAAAAAAAAAAAAAAAAA